>JAIUJO010000462.1:0-167100 GCA_023846275.1 Vanilla planifolia
AAAAAAAAGAGATCAAAGAATGTGCTTCCTAATCTCACTTAGCTAATGAATACTCTAGTGAGGATTAAGAGAACAACATTAATGTCACTAGACCATTATATTCATGAGAAGAACCTCCACCTAACCAAAGAGAAGCAAAGATTGAAGACATACCACCATTTGTCAAATCTTTGTCAAGCTTAGAGGAAATGTTTATAAATATATCATAGAAAGTGGTAGTAGCGTCAAAGTTATTTCTACAAATGGTACATAGCATTGCTTAGACTATGGATCATTCATCATCTAAAACCGTACACTATTTTTTTATTAACAAATTAAACATGTGTGTTAAGAAAAAATGAATTATACAAGTTATTTTTTGCCAATAATTTCGAATATATTTTATGTGATGTTGCTCCTATGTTAATATTAAGTATTGTCTTATTATGACACTAGTTATATGACCATGTTGCCATTTTTTAATATCAAAACCAACGCCTACACATTTACATATCATGAGTAAAAATTTAACATACACTCATCAATGCCTAAATAGCATGTCAAACCTATAAAAAACAACCCAACATCACAAATAATAAAATCCTATTTGTGTCCCATGGTAGAGTAGATAAAGGATTTATTGATAGAACTTTCATTTATGCCATTGTAATACCATATATAGTACTACTTCTCATTGTAGAATCCATTTTATCTTGCTTTCCTAAAAGTTTTACAAATGAACCCTAGGGTTTACCATCTCTTCATGACATCCAATATCATGTAAACCTTATACTAGGTCCTAGTTAGTAAATTTCTCAAATTATAGACTGAATCCTTTTTTAGCATCAAGAACTCAACTGACATGTGCAAGACTGATTAGACAATGGATTCATTTGAGAAAGTCATAATCCATGTGTCATTCCTACCCCTCAAGCCTTAAAAAGATTGGTTCATGGAGAATTTGTTTCAATAATAGGGAAATTAGCAAAAAGATGTGAAGTATAGTTCGTTTCCCTTACTTGGATGAACTTTTGAACCAAACTAAGGAATCAACAATTTTATCCAAAATCAATCCAAAATGTAGAATGCACCATGATACAATATAGTTAAGGGATGAGTGAAAATGACTTTTAAAATAAGGGATAGATTATAAAAGTGGTTAGTCATTCCCTTCACCATATTTAACACACCAGTTACATTTATATGAATATTGACCCAAATACCCTAATTAAGAAAGTTTGTGATACTTTGCTTTAATGACACTTGTACGTTAATTATACCATTAAGAATAAGTTAGACCACATTAGAAAGATTTGTTCCATGCTTAGGGAGAACACCCTTACCCAACATAAAAAATGCACATTTGTTTCCTATCATCTTAACTTTTTGGGCTTCAAACCTTGAAATATGATGTTTCATCTTACTATAACAAAATGGAGCCTATAAATGATTAACCAACATCTTAGGAAATCCATAATATTAAGAGTTTTGATGGCCTACCATGCAAAGGAAATTTATTAATAGTATTATGAAAAACATTTATGAAACTCAGTGAATCGATGACCCAAGCATTTATGCTCCAAACTCCACACTATACTTGACAAAGTATCTATGCTTAATTAGTTGCTCAAGACCACAATTAATAATAAGGTTGTTTGCTTTATCTGGTATTTTTGGAAAACCATTTCGCATCTTTTGCAAATAAGGTTAAAGTTCTTATTTTCCTGTCATCCTTAGCTTTTGATCAAATTGAATTCATAAATCATAGCCTAGGAAATCAATTATGGTGTTTGGTAAGGGAAAACATAAATAATTTCAACCATCTTTTACCACAAGCCAAAAAAAGCTTATAATAGTTCCGTGAATATGTCTACAAAAATGAGCCCCTGTGAATCCATTAATGAATATGAAACTTTTAAGCTGTTTGACCTAACCCTATCACCAATTCAAGAACAATCATAAATGTTTGCATATAAGGTACGGTCATAAGCATATTAAGGAGAAAATAAATCTTAGTAATGAGTAGTACAATAGATTTGCTAATGCACACCACAAGCTTAAATAATTCTTAGAAGGATAGTTTGTCATGATCAAAATCAAGTTTCAATGGTTTCCTCTATGAACTTTGTAGAAGTTGCATTCAAGAGTAGTATGTGCATTCCAAATCCCAAAGGTTGGACCAAATTCATACATCGTGGAGCTAAGTGCATACTAAGCTATCATCCTAAGAAGAATAATAAGATTGAAGCAGAAATGGATGTTAATGCTAAAGAAACAAAAAGTTAAAGTTATCAAAGGTATGTTTTTCATTGGAAAGATTAACAAGGAAGTAAGGATAGTTTGATCATAATGGAAGAGTCATAAACACTAAACCATGTCACATTAGATATTTATGGGGACTAATCTAGAGTAGGTAACAAATTAGAAATGAAACTCTTCTACTTCAAAGAAATTTGAGATGACACCAGTTAAGATTTTTATTGCACAAGAACTAGTTAGACTTGGGTCAACAATTCTAGACAATCAAGCTATCTTTTTCTCTTGTGCTGAGTTGAAAAGGACCTTAAAATTTTATTCTATGCTCATAATTCATAGCATGAATGAATGAAAGAAAAAACAAATGGCCCATTGAATCCATTTCCATCATTCCTTGTTGCCACGATCGCACATTGTTGACTTTACCTGATTAGACTCGATGCTAACTTGGACTATCCTTTAACAAAATAGAATAGTGAATGGGTCATTTAGGCTTAATCCCGAGCATAAGTTGCATAACCCTGCACGTAGATCCATTAGGTTGTAGTAACCTGTTAGATCGAACCACCAATGGTAAAGGTCATCTGCCAAGCCCAGACAATTAACACTAATCTTACCCAATAATCCACTTTGTGATACATTGACACAGATAAATCATGTGGCAACATCAACATCGCACAAGCCCCACCAATCTAATTTATGACACGACTTTCTTGATATGACGTTGGACATTGCTAAATCTAACCCAATGTGTAACACATTGGCAAAGAACATAATAACCAAATCCTTGACATGTCAACCTTGATCAAAACCACAAGGACAATAATTAACTTGGTTACCTTGAAAAAAATGTAGCTTTTTTTAAAATTACATAGTAATAGCTTTGACCACATAACTTTTGGCCCAAAATAATATCTCCTTAAAAGTTGTTTTGAAATTTTTTTAACCATAACTTTGGCAAATAGGTTATTAGAAAGTAGTTTTTTTTCTAAAATGAAATGATTATTGCTTAAAAATGTACATAGAAAAAATATTCTCACCATCGATTTTGAATTTTGAATTTCTTTTTTTATTTTCTTCTGTTGTCCTTTCGTTTTTTAAACGTTGGGAAGCCTATCCTTTAAAATGGATAATCTTTGTAAGGGCAAAATTTCCATTATTTCATTGTGTCTTTTTGAGTTTTAATTTTGATTATAACAAAAGTCTAACATGATGACTTGTTAGAGAACTAAATTTGTGAGTAGAGGAGGAAGGTTTGAATGATTAGACACCATGTTACTTGTAATTATATGACATTACTTCCAAATCGTAGCTACATAATGGTTTCTTTCACTATGTCGTTTCTTTCACTTTATTAAATTTCCTTTTACTTCAATTTTTTTTCATAAGTATTTAAAAGAATTTGGCATGCCATTGTTACTCAGATTTTTTGTAAGACTGTGTAAAGTTTTTCATTGCTTTCAAGCAACACCCAAGTCACCTTGCTTCGATCTTTCATTATCAAAAAGGTAGTTTTATCAAACACCTTTCCAAGTGCACCATCTCTGTATTGTTAATGGGGTAACTAGCCTTGCATACAATGTGACCCTTGTGTTGGTCTTGGTCCTCTCTTAGCAAAAATTGACTTTGATTATTGCCTCGTGTGTGTGTTACATATTTATGTTTCTAGTGTTTATCATCTCATTTTTTATATTCTTATTTTATGCAAATTAATCTCTAGGTGCTCAATGCAGTTTCTACCACATATCTAGCATCAATTCACTTTTCATTTTTTGAATAAATGATGAATAGATTCTTCTTGTCCATAGATTTGAGCTAAAAAGCCCTATAGAGAATACTGTCTCATCCAAATAGGGTTTGGGCAATAACATTGTTTGAAAACCCTTAAATGTTGTTGAGGGGAAATCTCTTTTGAAGAATAAATGCCACACTTTGATTTTTCATGTAGGTGTGAATTCACTTAGATGCCTAGAAATAATTAAGATAAAAGACACCAAGAAAAGCTCAAAATATTAATCTTCCCTTGATTTCCATGGTATTAGGAAGTGAATTTAGTAAGCCATATCATTAACTAAGATCAACTTTAGGCACATTATATTTAGGATATTGGGTGAGCCAAATAAATAAGAAATTATTGGTTGTTTCGTTTGGTGTTATAAAAGCTAAGCCTTAAAAAGTAGGGAAAAGAATTAAAAACATCTTCTTGGAGAGGTGATGATGGATAACTTATATTTTGAAGAGAAGGAGGCGCATTCATTGGTGAACTCCACTATATGGACTGTGGTTGGATGTACCTCAATGCTATGAAATTATACTAGAAATTTGCGTGAGTTCAAACAAGATATTTTGGTATATATGCATGATTCGATTTTTACAAATTTGTTAAGAGGGCTATTGTAACCATATTTCATAACAATTCCTAGATCAAATGAGTGTATACATAAACTTGTGTTTCAATAGTTGAATCAATGAATAGGTAATCTCCCATGGCCTATTAAAATGACTATTGAATTCAAATTTCACTTGAAAAAAAAGATTAATTATTTTTAGTAACTAATACTTATCATGATTAATACCCTAACATGGTATAATAATTACTCGCATAATAATGCTAGAATAGTTTTTAAATCTATGCTATGTGATGTGCTCTACAAATTCTACAATTTTCTTCCATGTTGTCCAAACCATAACTACTAAAACAAGTAGCAAAGAAAATCATTTTACCTAGTGTATGCCTTAAGGTTTAATGGGAAGGCTTGGTGGAGGGCTCTAGAACCTTTTTCTACTAAGCTAGAGTTTAAACTAATTAACCCATAAACTTTTATTTCTCTTGAACTAGACTTGCGGATCATCTATGACGAAGGAATTCATATAATGGTAAGCTAATTCAGTATTTATTGTATAATTGTGATATAATGGAAGACTATAGTGAAACAAAATTTTATGCAAGATGGATGATAACTTCACTAAGCTTGATCATAATGTCTTTTTTAATATTAACATTCCTAAAACATCATTGTGAATAAACAATTTGCGTGCAACTTTCAACAAGAAAGAAGTTAATTGAGTTGTTCCAAGGAGTGAAGTTTTTAACTATGAATGCCAACCTTGATGAACATTTCACAAAGTGTATCTTCATGCGAAAAGAGGGAGATAAAAAAAGAAACACTCTATGTCTAAAAATTACTATTTAAGCGATGAAGCATTTGGCATGGAAGAGACAATATTTATGTTGATGTATATGATAGAGGAATTAAGAAGAACAATATAAGAATAATGTTAATCTAATCCTTAGTTGCTTAGTTCCACAAAATCTAAGGTGCATGTGGTATCATAGCTACTGTCATTGGTTTGAGCCCTCGATATGCCAATATGGAAAGATTATTGGTGTGAAAAATTCATGTCTATATGGTTCCACCAGTATAACAAGTGTGAAATACAACATTCATATGTTCGTATGACTAGCTTTCTTTTGCTTGCTTAATCCTTGAAGGTGTGGATGTGTGTATGTATTCTTCTCTTTTAGGTTCCTTATCTTAGCTTTTTTTATGCCATGATGAATGCACTATAAGGCTAAGCTATGTGCTCCTCCTCTTAGCATTTTTTTTTGAAGAAAAATGTCCTTAAAGCCTATACTGGTATCATGTCAAGGATGTTTATAAAAATAATCATGTAATAAAAGAAATATAAAACATTTAATAAGGGATATGCTCTAGTCTCACAAACAAGCGTTATTTAACGTAAAGTTTGCCATCTAATCCACAATAGTGCTCCTTTCATGGTAAATATGAGAAAATTTAAATTGAGTAAAGAAGTCATAAAAAATATATTCATGTTAAAATTTTTCCATTTAGGGGTAATTTTGGTAGTATAGTAGCCTTTTTGGCAATGTAGCATTCAATCCCAATGTCAAAACACATGCTGTGAGGAATTTGTAAGGTAATTAGACATATTCTAAAATTAAAAGCATATTTTTTCGATCTTAATTGATATACTAAAACACACACAATAGTTTACAACATAGATAGCGTCATTGTTGACCATCATTTAGCCACAATGGGGGTAAACATATATTGTGAAATAACTTGTAGCCTACATTACAAAACTTCTAGAGGATTGTTTTGATCGTGGAAGTAGATGAGCATGTCAACTTCATGTTTGGTTTGTTACTTCTATTCCATTATACATGATAGAGTGTAGCAGAAATATCATTGACTAATTCTTCTTTTTTAATTCCTTGTTGTGGATCTAGATCTTGTCCAATAAATCTTAAAGACATTAAATTGCATCCAATAATTATGTGTTTTGGTAATTTGGTAGCCACCAAAGAAAAGAATTGAAAATTGATGGTGAATATTTTTAGCACCACAAAGTATGATTAATGGTTTCATAATGAGGGTTGTCACATCGAACATGTTAACTATTTTTTCCCATCAATGTAGCAATCATTTCGTTGGCACAATAGATAATAGAATTCATTAGATCAACATCCTTATCTTGTATTCAATCATAACTTCAACACCTCATTTATTAGGAAATCTTAATTCTAATTTAGATTAAAAAAGCTTTGATGTTGATATGAGGCAATTAATTTTTGTTTATCCATGCCAAACTTGTGAATGTCATTTAATCTCATTAACTCTATTAGTTTTTCAAATCTTTTATTTTCTTAAGATAGTGAAAAACAACACATATTATGGCACTTCCATTATCCATTTCTACTTGAGGTTGTACCTCTACTTTCTAATGCCAAAGAGGAAAATTACAAACACTTCAAATTCATGCAATGCATGTTCAACAATTTAGATTATCAAGATTTGTTTTATATATGACCATAAATGTTATTTTTCCTTCCAATTATCAAGCTTAAATTTTTGAGTGACTTGCTAGTGATTAGTCTCCTTGTTTTCTTATGTATTCCTATCTAACAAACTTATTCTCACTTAAAATAGAGAAAAAGGCTATGCAAACACAAGCCTATTACTTTAACAAAACTAATGCATGAATGAAACAAGTCAAGTAAAGTCTAAATAATACATGTTATTTGTGTGTGTGACATGAATTCAATCCATAGCTACCTGATCGTAGACAAAAACAATCTACTAACAAACTAATGTATATTTTGCAAGAGTTCAACAAAAAATAAATTACTAAAGAGCTTGCATGTTCACTGATGCATGCCCAAAATGGGGCTCAAAACAACCCAATAAAATCGGATAAAGCAACAAAAGTACAATAGTTTTTTCAACTTATTTTTCAGTTAGGTTTGCAATTGTCTTTCACATGTTTTGCATCATAAATTTTGATAAGATTTTTAATGATATTTTTTCCAACAACTATTTAATATGATTTTAGATGTTTGGCAAGGTCTTAAAATCAATACTAAGCTTGATGGAGATTCACTTAGAGCATAACACCAAATGATAGATAGTGTTCTCTTAATGGTTCATATTGAAGTTGGACAAATTACCTTATGATTATAATTGAGTTGAACTATTGAATTTTTTAACTTTTATTTAATTTCCTAAACTTTTTATTTTCATATTAGTTTAGTGGTTCACATATGTTCCTCATGATATTTGTACCCCTCTCAACATATTGTATGTTTTTTGCATCTTTCATTAAGAATAGTATTTTAGTTAGTTTTTCTTTTGATTCTAGGTTTAGTATTGTGCTGTATTTAAAGCTCTATTGTGGAATACCAAGAAAGATTATCTTATGTTAGCATTCAACTTTTATAAATAATCTTTTATTTTTCTGTATGAGCATACAACTATAAGTTACAATTGAGGGATTTTAGGTGATGAATTCATATCTAATTTATGATTTACATTTATATCCACCATTTTTGTCATAATTTCCTCACCACCTTCCATCTTAAGTCCTACTAATAGAAATTCCTAGCCATCCTAATGTAATAATATTTGGCCATTAAAGCCATTTATCTTGTTGTTTATCCTATAAGTCCTAAGCACAATAACTCATTGGACATTATATTACTCTCAAGTGAGCAACCCCCAAAAAGGTTCAAGTTATGCTATCATGTTCAATGAAAACCCTGATTAGGACATGTTGTATCCCATGTCACATCATTAATTGGCTTTATCACAAACTTTTGAATTTCCTTGTTAAACATCAAATTATATTTGGCACAATTCAGTTTTTTACTCATCTAATAAATTGATTATAAATTTCTTGAAAGGTTATTATATTCTTTCTTTAACTATTTAGCACCACATGTGAAAGGGAAGTTGTTATTGTTGTCAACCAAAATTGTTAATGGTCTATTACAACCAAGTAAGTTGGTGAGCATAATGTGTCTAATTGCAATATTGAGGCAACACTCTTGCTACACTCATGCTAGTTTTTGTTTATGTTTAATGAGCATATCCATATCATTGGAAGGGTATGTTTGCATCATTGTGAAACATGCTAATCGTATTAGTCCAATGTAAATATGAATTGATTACGTTTAGCATAAGAGTTGAGATGCATTGTCTACTTTCACAATCGAATATTGTATTTAGTTATTCTTCTTAGAAAATAAATTTTCACAACACAAGTACATAACAAGATGAACAATAATAGTGACAACCAAGCAAAAAAAATTATAATATAATAGACATAGACCCAATTGGTCTATTGTGCATAATTCTTCAATGACCTTCAAACTAATCTGAGTATGCAATCATAGTAAGTTGTGGAGTAGGCCAACTTTTTCTTACATAATGTTGTCATTTGAAGCCGCATTACATCCTAATAGTATAGTAGTTTGATAATATTTACTTTTTTGTGTACTTTTTTTATCAATCTTTTGTTAAAGATGTTCTGAGGAAATCATGCACTAAGATAAAAGGTGTTCACCACCCACAACTATTTATCTTTTTGATGTTATGATTTTCGATGCACATGAATAGTAACTCTCAAATGTATAAGTGCCCATCTTATGAAAACTATATTTGTGTTGTATAAAATATGTAGAAACCTCAAATAGTTAGTTTTGTCCAAATGAAGAAATGAAACATAAATAAAAGTTCAAATGACATGTCCTTTATGATCATAGGATTTTTTGAAGCTATATTTTGCCAATATCAATAACAACTTTGTATTTTTTTAATAATTGATTGAACATCATATATATAAGTTGAATTTTTTATTGTAATTGAATTACCTAAAGATATGGCCACTTTATTGCTTTCTTTGTACACTATGCTTTATTGTATGCCTTGCAAACTTTTTTCTTACTTGCAACATACAATTTGCTAATTTTGATGATATATTTTTTGTATCATTGAATACAATAAATAAAACATTACAATTTATTAAAATGTATAAATTGCTAAATTTTAATTAGTTGCATAATTACAAACCCCTAATTATGGCTTTTACCTTGACTTCATGCGTTATTTACTTTATTTAAATTTGAAAAGATGCTAAACTATGTTCCTCTAAATTGTTCATAATAATTCCAACTATAAAAACATTACAGTTAGCTCCTACATTCACACCAATGATGGTTAACTACATCTACATCGTCAGCAAAGGGAACCTCTTCACTGCTTGCACTATCGTTGCTCAAGAGTTTTCACATTGATTGATGATTCCCAAAATGACTTATCTAACTTTTTCTTATGAAGCATTAAAGGGAAGATAATACGTTCTTATGAAGTGGAAATCCCTCTTAACAATACATATAACATTCATTTTGTTTGATTTAGTTTTGCAAAGTTATTAACACTACTTGCTTTCTAAATATTCTACGATGTTAAATTGGGTAGGATCCTTATGACTCCTATATTATTGATTTAATATAGCTTAAGCTTGCCCTATTTTGGAATCACTTTCATGACTTTATCTTTTTAAGCTTATTTATGTTTAAATTTTTTTAAAAGGTAACCACTGTCTGTTTACCTTTTTCATAATCAATAAAACATTATCAATTGAATGTTCATTTGAACATTGTGGTCACTTTCAAGGAAATTATAATTTAAGGCTTATTAAGGTTTTCAAGATTGATATAAGTAATTCATTATCATCAATGTTAATATTAAAATCTTTAAAGTATAATCGGTGCTCCATGAATGTAGCCTGCATTTAAGAATTGGCTATTTTTATCACAAATAGAAAAAGCAAAATGTTGCTAAATTGCATATCATAAGTTAGTGAATGTATCCAACAATTCATTTAGTTAGACCACTTTGCATTCTTTGTAATCAAATGTTTTACACTAACACTTCATTCAAGCCAATTTTACATAAAAAAATCTTTCAAAGACATAATACAGATATGGAGTTAAATATTTTAATTGAGAAATAATGTTCATGATTTCTTTTTTTTCGTACCCTTTCATATCTTGTCATTTATGTTATATAAATGCAATTTATCTTTCCCATGTATTTGAAAATATTTGGATTAAAAAGTAAATCAAATAATTCATTTTTTAAAAATTTTATCTGCATTTTGTAAGAAATGATTATTTAAATAATTAAATAATAATTAATTTTTAATGCTAACAAACATATCACTTAAAAATAGAGAAAAAAAGGTTTTACTAATCTATGTGATATTTCAAAAATAAATTGACATATTCTTCAAAACTACTAAAATATAAATATATGAACAAATAAAAATATTATAGAAATTAAAAAAAAACTAATATGGAAAAATAAAAACTATGAAAAAAATATGCAAAACATATTCATGTTAGATTTTGCAAGAAAGTGTATTTTACAAAATAATTTAACTAAAAGTGATCTAGAGATAAATAAAAATAATAAATGTTAAAAAATAAAATAGATGAATAATTTTTAAAAAAAATTAGTAACATTAGGAATAATGAAATATATAAATTATTTGAAAATTAAAGTAAAGTTTATGTTATGCTAATTAACAATTTATCATGATTAATATATATCAATATAATTAAACTAAGAAACTGATTATTAGAGCTTCAAATAGTCCACAAAGGTGGTTCATTAACTTTATCATGCAAATCAATGGACAAATATATTTTGTTAACATTAGTCTTTACTAATTACTATAAATCCAAAATGTACTTGACAATTTTAGCAATGGGAGTTAGCTCACTAACCAAAGATCCAATAGAGGTGGTCAAAACCATTTTTCAAATTTATTAAAAATTTTATTCAAGATGACATAAACATCCCAATGTTTGATGCTTTACCTAGTTACATGTTATTATATAAAAGTTCAACCTTTTAGATTTTAAATAAATTAGTTATAACTTTATGTTTTGGTAAATTAATCATGCTTTTCATGATGAAATTATTTCGTAATTTGGTCAGTTTCTAGCATTTAAAGAAATTATATTATCATGATAAATATCTCTATATCTTAAATATATTTTTTTCTAGAAATTATAGTTTAATAATTTTTTATTTGTGACATCAAGATTTATTTACATAACTTTTAAGGAAAGCCTTTTTCATAAAGAAAAGTATTAATTGACATTTTAAATATTTTATTTTATGCATAGAACTTTTTGTATTTATGATTTATATTTTCTACCTTTTATCTCATTCTTATTTGTGCTAGTTATTTTTATAGTGTTACTTTCTAATATTTTATTATTCTAATTATTATAGTTTGATTTAATTATAATATCCTATGTATATAATACGCAAAACATTTAAAAATTTGAAAATTATTTTACTGCATATATTTTTATTTAACTTAAAGGATAATTTATTGAAAACATATGATATTTCCTTACTAGCATTATCTGGACATAATTTTAATTATGTTTAATATTTAATTAGATTAATAAATTTTCTTAGAAATTGTTAGGTTTTAAAAAATTTTGCATTTTAAAAAATTTTCCATTGTAAAAAACTTTTCATTTTAGAAAATTTTTAATTTCGTTATAATTTTAATGTTGTCAGTTAAGTTTTCAATTTAAATTTTTTAATATTAAGTATTATATAAGAATTTTCATTATATATATATATATATATATATATATATATATATATATATATAGTATATGTAATCTATTTATGATTTTAAAGTGGTCATTATATGTTTTATTAGAAATATCAACATATTAAATAAAATCTTCAATATTTAATTTTTAGAATAATTATTTTTTCCAATAATTTAAAAGGTTGTATAAACTAACAAATTTTTTGTCATTATAGTAAAAATAAATTATGTATACATAATGTATATGCATTCAATATTTGAAACATTTCTCTAAGTAACATTTATATTTTTGATAGATTTTAGGTTATTAACGTTTCCTCAATCATTGCTCTATCAAGTGAACCCTTTCATGCATAGTTTGATGAAAGTTTAAAATTTTAAACAATGTTTTTACAATAATGATTTTATTAGCTACATTGTTTTATTTAAACTAAAATAATTTTGAGTTTCTTGCTTGAAAAAAATATAATTTTCAAAATTTATGTTCTTTTTTATATACTTCTTCAACAAAACTTTTTTATAATTTATGTATAATAAATATACAATGCAATGGAAATTAACATAAAACAATTCTTATCATAAAATTTACAACATTAAACTTTGGGAAATTAGTTACTACATGAATAATTCAAAGTATTGAATGAAGTGTAATTTATGTTGTTGTTATAATCTACATTATTAGAGATTATTAAGTTGATCTAATAATAACTATATCATAAGAACATAAAAGTTTTAATTTATATCATTGTACAAGTAAATAGTTTTGTTATTTAAATAAGATTTTGAAAGCATCCTAATGTTTGTCCTAAAAAATATGTTTAGTAGAATCATTACTTAGTTTGGTTAATTGAATTAAATTATTAAATCAAATAAATTTGAGCGTAAGCTTTAGGAAAGAAGTGTGTCAGCAAGAAAAAAATTATGACACATCTTATATGCCCAAAATTTAGAAGTCAAGAAAATAAACATCTCATTAGTAGGTATCAATTGTTATCCTATTCAAATCAGTTCTTTATGTTAAGCTCAAATTGTATCAAATATGTAATTATCTTAACAAATATTATTAACTTGTTTGACGTCATAACTTTTATTTCATTTTCTATGATATCTCCATTTTCAATATTTTATATAAATTAACTAGATATCTTACATATTTTTCTAAAATTGTAACTAAATTTGTAGTTAGCAATAAATTGAACTCTATATTATTTCAACTTATCTTATACTTTTGTCTATAATTATATTTTAGCAAGTGTGAATCAAAAGTGCTACAACATCTTTCAATCCTTAGTATCTCTCAAATTATTGTATAGCAATGTTTCAAAGTGGAAGTTAATGGATTCATCTTTAACATTTTGAAAGTTTTTGGTTCATGGTATAATTCTTTATTAAATAATATAGTCACAGCTATATGCCATATATTACATCCTAAATATTGCAATATTCTTTGTAATAGATGCCATGAGATCTATTTGGCATGATTTTTTATCATACCTATTAAATATTTTATTGATCTTTTTATCAATTCATTCAAATATATTCATAAATTTTTTTAGCTAAAAGTTCTTTATTATGTTGTCTTAAAGCAAATGTAGAAATATATTATTACCATGTTAGTGAACATTAATGTCACTAACAATCTTTTATTCATGAATACACAATGTTGTAAGAAAATTGGGACAGGAATATAATTTAGAGGTATATTTATAACTATGAAGATACTAAGACCTTGATTATAAGTAAAACAATAATGGATATAAATGTCATTCCCAACTATCATTCTTAGACTTTAATTGGTAAAGGGGAAACTGATTTATTATCCTTTTTTTGATGAAAACAATGGGAATGATGTTCAGCTATAGCAATTATGGGTCTTTATTACTTTTATTTGAAAAAGATTGTGTTATATTGAATATTTTTAAGCCATATAATTACTATATATTTAATTATGGTATACAATTTCTTTTGAATTAAAATTTGAAATTTAATTATATTTTAACATTAAATATACATAAATTGAATGTTTAATTTTGAAATTTTAAATTCTAAAATTGGAAGCATTGTGGAATTGTAACACATGAACATTGACAATGCTCAATGTATCTAAATGAGATTATAAGTTTATCATGTTATTAACTTTTCTATCATCCTTTTTTTTATGCAACAATGAATTCTTGACAAGATATGGATAGAATTCTTAATTATTAGGGGCTAGTGGTTGAAGATAAAAGGATTAAAAGAAAAAGTTTTATAGTTGACGAATTTCAAAAAATAATAAGAAAATATCGGTATAGAAAGAGGGATCTATTACCATATCTTACATAGATTCTTAAATTTATGGAGCTTTATATAGAAGACCAAAAGGAGTGTAATTAAAGGATCGTTAATTTAAAATTATGAATTGTGTCTACTAAAACCTAAGACTAGTTTATCTTAAAGTAAATTCCTAGCTTAAGGTGGTGTGGCAAAGGCTATATAAGTTATTACGACATGCTTGTAATTTAAGAAAACTCAACGATAAAAGAGGAATTTGGAGGAGCCAAGTTAGTCGATACTAAGTAAAAAAAGTGAGGTAGGGTATGAGGAAGAGAGAGGATTAAGGCTTTCAAGCAATGAAAGATCTTACAAATGAGAATTACTCTACATGACTTTTGAACATAGGATAATACTGAGTTCATGTAATAAATTTAGTAAAGACCTAGGCCAAGATAAAAAGGAATTTCTTTGTGAAATATTTTATGAATATTTGGAAATTGATTGTGACAATAATTTGTCATTCGGGTTCATGAAACTTGTTCAAGAAGGAGAAAATTTTTTGTACCCAAGAATAAGGGATATTAATTTTAGTAAATGAATGGTTAAATTTTCTCTCTTTCTTATGTAGTGTTTCTAGTTGAGTGATAAAAATTGTATATTATATTTTTTCATATCACTGCAAAGTAGATTACATGATGACATAATGCATGTCTTGCTTTGGTTATAAATATATGTGGAAGATGAATCTAGAATAACAATTTGTTAATGAAAACCACTTCCTACCATACACATCACCATGTAAAATAAGTCAAACACATGTTAAAATTTATGCCAATTTGGTTATTTAGTTGGTTGTCTAAGAATTTATCTATTAAACATTGATTATCATGATAATTATTAAAAAATTCCAAAATCAGACAGAACAAACTTTTATTGAATATAACCCTCATAACCTACATATAATAGCTCCTTTTTCTTATTATATAATGTTAAGAATTAGGATCCTTAGTGCAATTCTTCTTTTTTATGCATAATTGATGTTTAATAATATAGAGTGAATGCATTGTCTAGTTCTTGATTATTGAATGAATGGACAAAGAGTTTGGTGCCATGATGAATAAAGAGGCATATAAAATTGAAACTTTATTCGATATTTTTTATATGAACTTATTGTTTGAAATGTATTTTCGTTGTGAGGCACTACTATTATGTTTAAAATTACTCACAAGTTTGGTTGATAGCAAGACATCGTATAAATGTCAACTTTAATGCTAAAATCGTGCTTAAAAATACATCAAATGTAATGGGATATAGGTGATGTCATAGATTAAGAAATAAACAATTTAAAGACACTTGAAAATAAATAACAAACTCTAGATAATATTGTAGTCAACATTCTTTTTTCTATGGCTACTCGTGAAGCCTGAAACTAGGAACTTGGCTAAGTTATAGGAAGCACTTGTTCAACCCTGAAGAGAACTTAAATGGAATTTAAAATGTGTGTGGATCTTGCTTAGTTCTTAGAATGCCTTGGAGGGCTCAATTTAAGGCCTTAAAAGAAGGCAAAGTTAAATTGAGATACGATTAACAACCAAAGAGTATCGTTATGACTAAGAATATTAAGGTTAAGGTAAGACATTATGGTAAAGTTTTTAGTGATAATTCATAAAACAGAACATAGTAAAATTGTGACTCTATGGTTCTTGGGTAGTAATATGTAAGGTAAGCATAGGTTTGGAACACGCCCAAAGGAATAAAAAAATTAATCGAAAAGGAAGTTATAATAAAAGAATCTATATGAACAATGAAATTAAGCTATGGTTAGCTAGGCTATTGGTCAAGACCATGCAAGAAGGTGAAAGAGCTTGGAATAAGACATAGGGTTGTACTTGTTTGGCTATGTACATAATATGATAAAGATGTTGGCTTGACCTTGGATTGAATAGGTTATTTGGGTAAGACTACAAGTAATTGTTTTAGGCACTTAAGTCACATGGTGACACTCTCAATGGTGATTTGATAAATTTGTGGAGGCTTAGGAAAGGCCTTATGACGTTTACGATGGTAATGGATTTCCTTGAGTTCATAATGGTCACTAGTGATACTTGTGTAAATCGAGACTTAGCTGCACTAGTAATATGTTAAATATAGAATCTAAGGTTAAACTCCAAGAATCTAAGGTTAAACTCCAAGCCATTTTGAACTCTATGGTTTCTTAGATAGGAAACATCAGAAACAAAATGTGAGAACCCTAAGGAATTTAGATATAGTGGATGCCAAATTATCAACACTCTCAAGGAGATAGAAATGTTAACTACCCCACTCCCTTGGCTTGGTGTTAGTTAATTTTGAAAAGTTAAAAGAATTGTTAGAGTATCACTTTTCATGATAAGAACCACTAGAATTTGTAGGAAGCCATTATATAAATAGTCCTAGAAGGAAAGAATTACACATTTAGTCTCGTAAGAAATCTAATGATGTGCTTTCTTCTATTGGGGACCACTTGTGGTTCTTGAAGACTCTTAGATCCCACATAGATGCCCATGTGATTATTGTTACCATGTCAAATGTTGGACTACAATATTTGAAAAAGTGGTAGGGCTTCTCAAGGTTCCTATGCATCGGAAATTATCTTATATCATGAAGTCAATGCTATGTATCTCGTTAGCTACAATGTAAGGAAATATATTTTGAATTACTTAGAAGATGATTATATCATTCCGTCAGTTAGAAAGTGATGTACTTTGTTCATAAGATTTATTTCATTGTTACATTCATATCTTGTATTAATGCATATTAGTTTATTGTATGGCTCAAAGATTGCTTAATTGAGCCACCTTGCTCTGCCCTCTATAGCCAGATCACGTTGTTAAATTTTGAGTGAGGATT
This sequence comes from Vanilla planifolia, assembly GCA_023846275.1. Lineage (NCBI taxonomy): Eukaryota > Viridiplantae > Streptophyta > Magnoliopsida > Asparagales > Orchidaceae > Vanilla > Vanilla planifolia. Next base: position 17,323 of record JAIUJO010000462.1, read on the forward strand.
GAGCTAGAGATCTCTAGAGCTAGTGAATTTGTTGGATAATTCATTTTATTTATTTCATCATTAATAATAATATATTTGATACTTATTTCTCATCAATTATATTTTATTAGATATAGGACTATATCAGATTGTCTTATTTGGCATGGTTCTTAGTAGTTATTTTTTTTATCATACTTTTGTTGTTATTCATGATACATCTTTTGATTAAAATTGTGTGGTTTTACTGATTTTGTACATATTTTCTTCATGTTTTTCTCTTAGGAATGGGAGAAGTTGTTAGATGCCTAGCATGATAATATTTTGCATGCAACTTGCAAATACAATATGATAATGTCTTTTTTTAAAATTTTGTTACACCCGTGGATTTTTTAAACTTAGGTTCGATAGTGTAAGATCATTTGAGAGTTAGGCTAAGAAAAAATGATATGTATGTGTGTGTATTATGTGTGCGCAATTGAATCTTTTTTATTAAATAAAGTACTTATATAATTGATTTGATATATATTAGAAGCTTATTTTTACTTTTAAAGGTTTACTTTTGATATATTATAAAATATTCAATGTTGTCATCCAATGCCACAGTTTAAGATCAAAGATATGTTGATGATAATAATGCAATTATGCGAGATTTTACATAATCAAAAAGCTTGGATATACTTTGTCTAGATAAGTGACGAAGAGAACCTTTAAGGAGATTAATCCTTTATGTAGAGGATGTCATATTTTGATCCACCGACTTTGATTTATATGAATGAATTATTAAGCTTATGGGTGTAAGATTTGAGATTAATCCTAAATGGCTTTGTTTTTGTACAAAACCATGCCTCTTTAAAATGAAATCATATATTTTGCATCAACTAAAAAATTTGTTCCTCAAAATACAAGTGAAGTCATGAGGAATGAATTCTATGATGTGGATTGTTGGATGATTTTAACTTGTTTGTTAGGTTGAATGGTATTGCTATTATTACGTAGGGTATGTCACCATAATATAATCATAAAAAATTAGTATTAGAAAAAATAATCGTGGTTATCATTCAAAATATAAAAAGGCTAGTGGCAAATGGTTATAATCAAGTGAGAGGAATAAACTTAAAAAGAGCATTTGAACTAATCATATGATTCACGGCAACATGGTCATTATTAGATATTTAAATTATACCAAATTGATATTAAGGGCACATTCATAAATGTTATTGTTTAGGTGGAAGTGTATGCAGAATAATTGGATTGTGGTCAACATTGTCCTCATAAAATTCATGTGTGAAAGTTAATTAAATACCTATTTGATTTGCAACAAGAACATAGGTCTGGGTATTAGTAAACTTAGTAGATTTCTACTCAAACATTAATTCAACGTGGGAATGTAGATTGAATTTTTTCATCAAGAACTACACCAATGAACTTTTTCTAGTACAACCTTATGCAGACGTTATCAACATTGGATAAGCGAACTTGGCATTTGTGAATGATTTAGTAACATTATGGGGGTAGGATTTGAGATTAATGTAATGGGTGAAGAGACCCATTTTCTTATATAGAAAGTTAAACAATACAAGAAAAGTTTCATCGTACCTTAAATAAATTATATAAATGAGAAGTTATAAATGCTTGATCTCGAGAAACTAAAACCTATTTGTACTTTCAAGTGTCCCCACCAAAGTATTAAACAATGACAAGAAAGGAAAACAAATAGATTCAGGTTGCACCAAGGGCTGATATGTTCTTTAATTAACTACAAGATGACCCAAGAAAGTTTTTACTTTGAGAATTTTTAAATCTATTCTTTGATTTGGAGCCTATAAAAGGATCTTTTGGGTTATGTCCTTATCTCATAAGATAAAGCTACAAAGGTTATGTTGGTTCAAGTGTACATAAGGAAAGCATTGTAGGTATTTAATCATTTTTTGACACATCTTAAACCCGTGATCTATTAAAAAAATTGAAACTATTGCTTGAAACAAATGAACCATAATATATGCCATTAGGAGGATTTTTAGAAAAAAAAGTTTGAGTTAAAAGGGAGACTAAAAGATATGGAATTAATTTTGCAAAAAAGCTACCCAAAAAATATGACAATATGTGTGTCATTTGCCTAATTCAAAACCTTATCTAGTACATTAAGGACAAATAAAGTGATGTTGGGCTCCATTTCATCAGAGACCTTACAGAATGAAAAGTTGTACACATTTAATTTGTTTTTAACATCTTACAACTAGTTGGCATCTTAATGAAGCTATTTATGAAAGATTTATTCAATATGATTAGAAGACTTTTTATGACGACAAAAGTAGGAGATATTAATCTCGGTTTTAAGAGTAGTTCCTTGAGTGAAGGTGATCACATCCATGTGCTTCATAATATTTAGCAAATGCTTTCTTGCACTACATTCAATTACTTTATGATAAAATTAGAGTGTAACTTATCATAAAATAATAAGTGGTTATTGGTCTAATGAGTAATAATCTAAAATATTTTGATAGTAACAACTTATTTCAATAGCATACTCATTGATCATCGAACATTGTTTCTACGTATGGTGCTGAACAACATTGGAAGGAGATTAATGTTGTAAGACATCTAAATTGATTAAAAATCTGGGTGTAACCTTTTCTAATATAATAATGGGAAGGATAACTATATGATGTAGAATCTAAGTGTTCATTTTGAGTAAGACATTTTCCTTACCTTGTAAACTAAATAAACTTATGTCTCAACTACACTATTCATGATTTTTCAAATTTGAAACAAAAACTTTTGCATGACTAAATGCATCACTTGATCATATTTTATACAATATGATTTGCTATTAGAGAAAAGAGACAATTTTAAGACCAGACTATTTGATTTGAGTTAACAAAAGAATCTAGTAAAATTGCATGGAACAATTACTAGCAAAGAAAAACAATATGATAAAACTAATAAATAAAGGGATAACCATTCCATAAAATAACTATAAGGAAAACTCAAACAAATCAACTTATATGACTAACTTGCACCTCACAGTAAAATCATTCAAATTAAAATTAAACTTTTGGAAATTTTGTATATCACATTCATATAATTTGTAATGGTAAATGAATATTATGAACTATATATTGGTGATGTTCTCACCCTAATTAATTCAAAAAGGACATACAATATACAAATATTAGTTTAGACCACGTAATTATCTTATTCATGTAGATTTAAGTGAACACAAAAAATTTGCTTGGTACAATAAAATTTTAATGGATTCTATGACGAACTGTCTTTTACTTAAAAGGAAATTCGTTGAATTCATATGGTATGCAAACACTCTTTCATACCAATTGGATTGACTATAAATGATATCAAACCATATGGTTCTTATTTTAAATTATACAATTAGACTACTAAAAATTTTCAATGTTATGAAATTCTCTTATTACATTATTCTAACTTGAGAAATTTTATTAAGAAATCATCAACTCCTATATAGTTTTCAAAAATAAGTAGCATTGAGTTTGAATGTGACAAAAAGTTCGAAAACAAAATTTTTAAAACTAAAGTTGTTTTTTCCTTTGTTAAATTGAACCCATTTTCTTAACATATTCATAGCTAACAATTTTTCATTTACATAATTTCCTATACTATTGTGGTGTTATTATATTTTATTTTAGACTAAAGATAGTAATTTTTTGTTATTATAAACGATTTCTGTTCTTAATTTTTTATATAGTTTTGAAAATTTTAAAAAAAATTTGATATTAAATATTTTATATTACTTAAATAATTTATATTTTTAAATAGTTAATTATGTGTCAATCTTAGAAAAACGTAGATTTATAGAGATTCTATGAATTTAGTTTGTAAACAATTTGTTACAATTTTAAGTTTAATTAGGACAGCCTCTATTCTTAAAATATTAAAAATGTTGACTAATGACAAGCTTGGAATAACTTTAATATTTTTTTATTGAAAATTTTCTATTCATTTTAAAACACTTTTTAGGGACATATGGATATTTAATAAATTGATATGATAGAGAGAATTTATGATCAATATGTTGTTCATATATTAGAGGTTATTATTAAGTTGTTATTTTTATTTTCATATAATTAATTATTAGATTTTTTAGGAAATATTTTTAATATTTAAAATTTTTTATTGTAATAATAATCTTATAATTTGTAACTCTTTTATCCATTTTTAACTATAATGAATCTTATTTTATATGATAATTATCCATTTTATAGTATAAATTTTTTCATTAATGATTTCAACTATCTAATTTTACTAATTCTCTTATCACATTATTTTTAAAATTTTTATCATGCTTATATTATTAAAAATGTTTTTGGTTGCCGTCAAGTACAAATACAATAAAATATTTCAAATAAGTCATTAAATTATTTACATGATGATTTTTTATATTTTGTTATAATTATTAGTCAATGTTAGATTTTTTTTGGATATGTGCTATTTAAATTCCTCTATAATAAAAATATTTTATTTTCTAATTAAATATTTTTTGATATAAATATTTAGTTTTAGTAGAATTATTATAGCTTTTGGTTAAAAAAGTTTGTAAGAGGAACTAACATCACAAATACTTAGTTATCTTAGCAATGTTAATTTTTTTAAAAATTGTTTCAAAAAATATGCTTTGATTATTGTGTCACTAAATAAGTTCTTTTAATATGTAAACATGTTTTGTTTATTTTGTAAAAATATTTCAATAATTTAATAATTGAGATTTTAACTTTTGTTCACTATATTCAATTTTGCATTTGCACAAACATATTAAAATTATGTTATATCTTCTACGATTTTTTATTTGAAATCTTTCATGTTTTTTAGTCTCATGTTTTCTATATTTTGTCACAAGAATTTTATGCAATAATTATTGATATAAAATTTTTGAGTTATTTTGCATTAAAACTTAAAGGTATCGAGTACTTTTTGTTCATAAGAAAATTTTCGATACTTATTTTTCTTGGATATTATACTAAATTTTCTTAATTTATATTTTAAAATTTAAATTATCATTACAACATATTATATTTTCTAAATTCTTTTTATCTCATTGTGGAATTAAAATCATAAAATAATTATTATGCTCAAGAATCATTTTTTACCACCTCTATCAAATTTTTTTTTTTAAATATCAATGTGAAAAGACATTTTAAGGTCTTAAGTCTTGCTTAAGCTTTATTACATACGAGTTGGACGTATTTATTTTTTAAATATGTATAGTAAATTTTTAATTGTTATATAAAGTTGTTTACCAATTTTACTACCAATTAATTTTTTTAAAATTTCAAATTTTGTTCATTTTTTAGGATAACTTTGATAACTAAGTTATAAATGTTTTTAATATATTTATATATTTTTAATCTTATTATATTTTAATTTAAATAAAAATATTTTTTTATTACTTTATTGTGAAACTTTATGATGTATCATATAGATATATCAAATATTTTTAAAATATTTATATTATTACGATGTATAATTTTTTTCATTTTTTATTTAAACTAATCGTGTTTTATTTAGCAAACAAATCTTCAAATCACAAAAAATTTGAGATATTTAAGTAGTTGTAATAGAAATAGGTTATTTATTATACTATAAAAAAAGGAAAAACTATGTTGAAATATTGTTCTTTTTTCTTATCTTATTTATTTATAAAAAATCTTATTTTTAAATTTTTCAATATAATGCAAATTCTTTTAATGTTATGTTGTCCCAGTAATTGACATATTTTTAATTTATATTATATTTTATTTTTCGTTAGCATTATTTGACAAATATTTGAAGTAATTAATTTATGTTATAACATTTATTTTCACATATTCAACTTTTTAAATTGTTTTGCTTGGATCACAAATTCTAAATGTTTTAAATTTTTAAAACTTTCTTGGTTGTATATTTAATATCAAAACTTTTGTTTTATATTTTTTTTAAATTTTTGAAAAATTATGAAAATCATTTCAAAAATTAGTTTTTTAATAAATTATCAATTTTTTATTATTGTAAATTTTTATATTTCGAAACTAATTTTGAAATATTATATTTACTTGTAGTATTTCTTTTAAGATTCATGATATACCCTTTTCTATGTTTTTAATTTTTACAAGTTTTTGAAATTATATTTTTAAAAAATTATTTTTTTTGTGACAAATCGCTTTACATCAACGACTTTCTCATTTGTAAAATTCATTATATTTATGACACTTGTAGTTATATAAAATCGTTATGACAAGTAATATTGTTTTAATATTTGATGTTTATATGAAAAGAAAAATTAGTGAATCAGAACATATATTATATATTAAAAAATATTTTATATTTTTACTATTTTTATATCATAGAAATTACAATATTTTACTATGTTATTTTATTTATATAATGTCACTATTATTTCAAAAATAGAAATTATATAGTAAGATAATTTTCTTTTTTTGTTCTTTTTATGTGATAAATAACAAATTAAATTGAAATTAATCGGAAATTTTGATCACATTTAATTGACATTATTTCAAATCTTTTTTGAAATGTGTATTAAACATTTTGTCAAAACTTTTGTAACATATAATTTTTTTATAATATTTCTCTAATCATTTTCTTATTTTTTTAATTTAATTTGTTCTTTATTGAATTTTTTTAATACTTGATATATTGAACATAATAACTGAACTCTTAAATATTAAATTCTTTTAACAACCATATATCAATTAATTGTTCGAAAATATTTACATTAAAAAGTTTGAAACCATTATATCACAAGGGAAACTTTTGTTTAGTTCTAATGCAAGTGACAATAATTAGTTAGTACGAAACATTTATAGTTTTACAATTTTTTAATAGTTTTGTTATTTAGTTATTCTTTTATTTTTTTTAGATTTACAAATTTAACTTTATTTAGTTTCCTAAATAGTTTTTAATATATTATACACATTGTCTTAAAATTGTGGTGCACTTATTTCACGACAATTTAACGTTTTCTAGTCTTACAACATTTTAGTTTAAATGGTATTTATTACCCATTTATATTATGATATTTAATTTACAACCTTTTAGCCTTTGATCTTTTTCCATAACTATTTTATAATTTGTTTTTGCAAAGTGGGCAAGTCTATGACTTCGCTAACATTGATGGATTTATTAGGAGAAGAAATTGTCATATTGAAGCATCCAACAAATCAACATTGTGAAAGAAATACCAAAAAAAAAAAAATTAAATAAATCTAGGACAATAAATTATTTTGTGAAAATTATGAAAATATAAAATAATAAAAACTAAAACATTATGTAAATTGTTAAACATATATAGCATTCAAATTATATAACATATACCTAATAATTACATGCCACTACAAATAAAAGAAAAAAAAGGAAAGTTAAACAAAAAAGAACTAAAGAAAACAAATAATATTAAAACACAAAACATATAATCTTATAAATATATTATTAGCACAATATGAATAAAATGTGACAAGAAAAAACATTTTACAAAACCAAAGGTTCTTTGATGTCAAAAAACTAAAATAATAGATGCTACCAAAAATCTAAAAATCATCAAAATATTATGTACAATTTGTCATAATACATTGCACATATATTAAAAAATAAAAAATATAATTTAAAAATACAAATGAAAAAAAATAAAAATAACAAAACGTATAATTTAACAATAAAAACTTAATATTTGTGTTGCTCGAAAATTTACTTATTTTACAAAAAAACATGATAAGTTTTTTGTTAAAGATATATATGAGAAAAAGAATTATGAACAAAAAGGAAGAATGGATATCCTTCTACTAAATTTAGATCTAGTTCTTATGCCATATCAATAAAAAAAAAGTGGATAAAGAATAAAAGAAAAGGAAGGATGGACAATCTTTGTGCTCTTCTCTAATTGCTTGCTTGTACCTAAAATTTCAATGATAGAGAAATCAAATATTATAATACAAATTTTATATTTTCATTGATAAATGTTTTTAAGATGTTGATAATAAGAATCCATGTATCAAAAGGATAATCTTCATGTACTAAATAATTCCATGTACATAAAACATTACAAAGAATAAACTTACAAATGAAAAAAACAAAGAAAAGATCATTATTGATCTTGTAATACAACTTTTCCTATGTTAGTTAACCCTACTGCACAATTTCATACTTCATGTGTTTATACTCTTAAGATATTTCATTTAGTTCAACTTTTATGTTGAAGATGTGACTAATTACTTTATCAAAATAAACTCATATAAATAAGAAAATAAACATTATGCTCAGTGTTATACTTGAATACATGGGGCACGAACATTTTTTGGATTAACACAAACTCACCTTATTTTGCTTTAAATTCTTTTTTCGGATTAAACTTAAGATAAATAAACAAAGGTGGATAAGTTTTAGAAAGTTAATGTCTATAGTTTTGTTATTATATTAATAAGTAGAATTATGAAATTTGTTGGATGTTAATTAGACTCAATTAGAGTTAACTTAGGTAGATAAATTTTAAAAAGTTCTTCAAATCTATACTTTTGTTGAAGAAATTCAATACTTTACATTTGAATTTATCATTGATGAAATGTAAAGATGAAGTATTGAATAATAAGATGGATAAGTTAAGTGATAGAACTTTCTTGACAAAAATGCCAAGCACTTAGCACAACTAAGTTCTTTCAAATTATAACATAAATATAGCTATATAAATCGATCAAACAAAGTATTATGTACATAATTTCCATAATTAATAGCAATATGATATGTTTGTGTTTCATTAACTTGAATTGCTTCAAAACAATTCATTGAAATGGGTCTAAAAAGTGTAATAAAATTAATATTTGTAAATTTAATTAAGACAATTCCAAGTAAACAACAAAGATCTTATTAATAAAAATTGTGGCTTCTTAAAAAAATTAATGTTAAACATATTGAGATATTGCACATAATAATCAGTTAGATTTTGATAGTGTATTAAGTAATTTAATACCTTCATGCATAACATGAATCATTTTATGGTTTAAGTATAATGAAAAACCCATGCAATTAAGCTATAATTTGAGCTACTTATGTTTAGAATATTGAATGTAGTGCTTCACAACATTTAAGACTAATATGTTTTCATAAGACAACTCTAAAATGGGTAAATTTTTTGCAATTTAATTTTTAATAAAATAGAATCTAATCTTCTAAAAAATATACCTAATGTAAAAATAGTACACGAGTGGCATAAGAACTACATCAAAATATAGTGAAATTTCAATGACAAATATCTTGAAAACGTGATTTCAAAATAAGTTATAATAGTCTCAAAAAAGGAATTAACTCATTTAGAAGTAGTCAAGATTCAATTACTTTGCTATGTCAATTATTTGTTTGGAATTAAAGGAGAAAAGTCACTTGAAACTTTTACTCTTATGGGAGCTACTTGGCCAACAAAAACAATAATAATGTTGACATACACACAATAGTGAGGCCATGTGTGGAGTTGTTGAAATATTATTGCTCAAGAATAATTTAAAAAACACAGAACAAACGTACTAACTACATGCTTGCTTTCAAAACACAGTAATTGGAAGCGAAAATGTGGGCTGCTGGAAAACGTTAAAAATGTGGGAAGAAAAGTGAAATATGGCAATGCAACAAGTAGTGACTTTGAATCATAATGACTATTTCAATAACTCAAAATAAGCTTAGACAAAAAAACAATTGACCTTTTGATAAGATTTTTAATGATATTTTGCATAAAATTAAATTACAATCTACTTTTATCCATTAGCTATTTGGTGGTTTAGTTAGTTTTTCTTTTGAATTTATGTTTAAAATAACATTCTAATTGAAACCCTATAATGGAATTAATAGAAATGTACTTTTTTATTATTAGCATTATATTTCTAGAAATAATGTTTTCTTTATCTAAATGAGTGCACAATCTTAGTTTGCTATCTAAGTTTTTAGATGATTAACTAATATTTAAATTATGATTTGAATTTGTCTCCCCCCTTGCTATCAACCTTTTCATTGTTATCTTTCATCATAAATGTCATCATAGGTGTTCCTCTTACACATAATACATTAATAATTTTTGGCCATGTCTTTAGTCCCTTAACTCTATACCTCATAAAATCATTAGGCATTATATTGATTTTAACTGAGCACCTCACAAAATTGTTGAAGTTATGAAATTAAGTGCCATGATAATCCCCACTCTCGCCATGGTATCACTAAGAGTGCATAAGTGGTTGGCTTTCGATACTACTTTACTCATAACAACCCTTCTAGCAAGAAACAAGGATTTGGTAAGCTAAGCCACATCTTTGTTCATCATATTTTGTGTAATATGTCATATTTTTCATGTTTGGGATTTCTAGTAAAAAGTGATAACCTCTAACACAACATAAATTGCCTTTGTCTCATTTTTAAATAGCTAGAAATCATTTTCATTAATTTCTTTGACATTTCATTATTAGACTTCAAATAATACTTGGCTTATTTCACTTTTTTTACTCAACTGATAAATTTATTTTATATTGCCTTATAAGTTATTCAATTTTGCTTCTAACTATTTAGAAGGACATGTAAAATAAAAGTTGTTGTTGTTGTCAAGAAAAATGGCTAGAAACTCATTTCGATTATGGAAGTGGTAAGCTTCGTGTGTGCGATTTAAATATAAGGAAACAGAATTCTTTTTATGCTTTTCCCCAATTTTCATGTCTGATGTACATTTCCATATCATCAAAATTGTATGTTTCTATTGAAAGATGCCAATCATATTAGTCCAATGTAAACAAAGATTAGGTTTGTTTAGTATAAAAATTGAGATGCTCTACCAATGCTCATGTTTGAATATTCTTTCTTTCTATTCCACTTACTAAGTAAATTTTCACAACACCATTAAATCATAAGATGAATAGTATTAGTGATGACTAAGATTAAATGGATGATAATATAATCGACATCGATGATATTTTTCTATTGTTTATAATTCTTTGTGAACCATCAAACTTCTCTGAGCTTCCACATATAGTATGTTATGATGGTAGCAAGGTTTTCCTTACATAATGTTATGATTTGAAGTTGTGTTAAATGATAAAAATGTTATATATTGTAGAATTTTCTTGGTTATATACTTTTTTATCCATTAGTTACTAAAGTTGCATTGAGGAATTCATGCACTAATATTAACAGTGCTCACGACACACTACTATTCAACATATTTTTATGTTATGATCTTTTTTGCACATGAATAGTAACTCTAAAATGTAGAAGTAGCTATCTTACGAAAACAATATTTGTAATATACAAAATAGGTAGAAACCTTCAATATCCTAATCCAACCCAATGTAATATGAAAATTACACCATATTTTAAATGTCTTGTCTTCTACGATGACAAAATATATGAAAGTTATAAAGTTTCCATATTATTAGCAACTTTGTATTTATCTAGAATAGATGTTTCATCCATATATGACTTGAATTTTTATTATTGTTTTGTTAGCAAGAGCATGGACACATTATTATTTTCATAGCATAATAAGCTCCACTTTATGTTTAATAAAGAAGTTTCATACTTACATCAGGCCATTTGCCATCTCTTATGGCAATTAACTTAATTTTAGGAGTTATTTATTTATTTTAATATTAAAAAAAATCTAAACTCAATTCTACTAAATTGTTTCAAAATATTTCAACTACAATAACACTACAATTGACACACAACTTCTCACCAATGATTTTTAACTACATCAAGATCTTTGATTGAGTGAACCACCTAATCACTTCCATTATTGTTTCTTAAGCTCTTGCCAATTAATATATGATTCTCAAAATCTTTTCTTTGATAGCTTCTTAAAAAATCTGAATGATATGAAAAAAGCTTATCAAGAAGCAACATTTCATTTTAATATTACATATAACATCATGCAACAATTTGATTTAATCACTTAAAGTTCTTAGTTATGTTAGCCTTCTGAATATTCTATGATATTAATGTAGGCAATGTTATTATTCCTTCTCTATTACAAATTTTATATTACCTTACTTGTCACATGATGTAATTCATTTCATGATTTTATAGTTATTAGATTGTATAATATGTAAATTATTTTCAAAAGTAACCCATGGTTATTAGCTTCTTCGCAATAAAAAAAGCATGACCAATTGAGTCTTCATTTTGACTTTGTTGGCACATTGAACAAAGTTGAAAGTTTAGGTTCATTAGGTTATTTGCAATGGCATAAGTTATTGAATATCATCCAAGTTAACATTAACATCTTTAAAGGGCATTTGGTGCTTCATAAGTGTAGTCTACTTTTTAGACTTATCTTTTTTTGAAGTCAAATAAACCTAGGTAGAATGACAGCTAAGCTACACATCACAAGTAAGAGAAAATGTATAATAAATTCATGGACTTAGAAATATTTGCATTCTTTTTAATGACATGTTTCATCTTTTGCATGTCAGTCCATGTGTTGGATTTCATTTTTGATGCGTTTAAAGATTAGTATTTCATTGACATGTAGTTAGGCCATACACTATTGTTATTGAGTATCTTCGAATTAAGTTTGACATTAAAAGTTTCATCATTTTCCATATTTTTTGAATACCAAAACTGTTTTTCCTAATAAGAAATTAATTTTATTCCAAGAACTCTAGAAATGTTTAAGATTTCTTCAAAAATGCCAAAAAATTCAATTCAATCCTTCTTTACTTTATTATAAAACTTTGTTAGGGGTTTAGTTATTATTACAATATTTAGTAGAATTGAGGAAATGGAATGCTTGATGAGAATGAGTCCACCCATAATTGATACTAACTTCATTTTCCACCTAAGGAAATTTATTTTAAATTTTATCAACCAAATTTTAGAAGTAAGCTATTTTCTTCTAACCTATATATAGTCTATAGGTCAAACAACCCAAAGGAAGATTTATTTAATGCAATTTTGTGCCTTTGCAAATTTGATTTACTTAGCACATACTCTTTTTGTTTCTAGAGATGTCCTCACTTTTAATTTTTATATTTCAAAATTTTGTAGAGTGTTTGAAGAGCTATAGAGACTTATTATGATTAATAATAGTTTTAGCATGTCATCTAGTATTGATAACTATGTTGTTTGCATAAACTAGGAAAGTGATTAATATAGATGATCTATGCTGTCCATATAATATCATTCTTTTTTAATCAAAAATATTATTAGTTCTTCTTTCAAAGAACTCCATGAATGAAATAAAAAGAAAGAAAGATAGAGGATTATTCTAATTAAGACTGATTGAAGGTTGAAAAAAGTTACATGGTAATCTGCTAATGATAATTGACATCCATGTATTACAAAAGGTAATTAGTGAGCACCTTAATAAGCTTCTTATTAACATTGTACTTGGAGAGTGTCTCACAAAGGAATTTCCATGAAAAGTTGTAATTCACATTCCTCAAATCCAACTAACTATAAAATTGCCGCTTTATTTTTATTGTTACGAGAGTGTGCTAATTATTGAACAAATAATATTTTTTATACAATATTTCTGCATTTATAAAATTTTTTCTTTAGATAAATCAAACTATTAAAATTTTGTTATATTTCATCAACAATGAGTTTTGTAAATATTATTTTCAAGATTTTTGAAAATAATTTTCTCTAAAATCAACCAAGATTTTTATGTTATGAGACTTAGGAATATATATAATGTTTGGACCTAAAATCTTGCAAAGAATTAGGGATACTATAAAAATTCTTTAGCAATTTTCAACACAACATGTAAAATTAAATCCAAATAATTAGTGAAGAAGTTTCCATTAAAACCATCTAGGCCCAAAGTGCTACCTAAATTTATATTAAAAGTTTTCTCTATATTTCCTCCTTGGCGATATCTTTCATTATTCTATTATTTGTTTTCTTTTGTTAATAAGGAAAGGATGTAGCCAAACATATTTTCAAGTTGAATTACTTAAAAAGACTTAAAAAGTTTTTCAAAGTGGCTGATTACAAATATCAACATTTGACCTTTTTGGTTTTTTCTTCACATAATCACTATGTGGAAAAGAATGTTCTATTTCATTCTCCTTCTATTAGCCATATAATTCCTTCTTCCTATTTCCAATAAAATTCAACTCATTCAAAATCTTGTGAATAATAAGAATTAAGAAGATATAATTCATTCCACTAATCATTTTCCTTGAAGAATTACTTATTTGTGACTCACCATATCCTTATCTAATTTAATGGGATCAAAGATTTTTGTAAATATTAATTTTTAAATCATTGAGGCATATTTTATGTCCAATTTATTTTAAAGCTGGGGCCTTCTTCTAAATTTAGTTTAAAGAAAAGTTCCAATTATTCTCCATCTTTTATGTAAATGTAGGTTGATTCAATAACATGTTATAAAATTTAATTTTTTGGGAAATGAAGGATGGATTTTGATGATGTTTATTAGAAGAGGCACATGACTAAATACAGTTCTTATGATATTATGAATTATAGAAGTTGAAAGTAGTTTTGCCAATTTCTTCATTACCAGCACCCTACTATAGAAGCCCAAGAAAACACCCTACTAGCACTATGTGAGAGGCTATCGTGATATGCTCCATATTTTAACGCTTTTTCTTGCCCATATAAAGGAACAAATAACTACTAAAGATGATATAGATCTCTAAAGTGAACAAACCCTTACATTATTTTTAGTTTAGGGATTTATAGTCCATTATAATCATCTAAAGTTGTTATTTCATTAATCTACTTTCCCACCATCCATGGATTTGTAATGTTGTTTGCAATGTAAAATGGCTTACCAAAATAGGTTTTTTTCTAGATAACATGGTCTTGTCTTAGTTATAAATGTAGCTAGCTTTAGAAACCTAGCCTTAATGCTTGATATTGATGTGGATCAATTACTTCCCATTAATGTCGACCTTATAAATGAAGTCGTTTAAAAGAATCTATATCTTTTTTTATTGATTGTAATAACAATGCTAAAAATTTAGTTTAATAGCAATATTTTACGTCTTATCCTTATAAGACAGAAGTTCCAAAAGGACAACTTATCTAATAATATATATTTTAATAATTGATGAATCACTTGGATAAACCCTTTTTAATAGCGCCTTAAATATTTCAAAATAAGAAATTATTCATTAATACTAACATTATCGATAATTTGGATAATTGAAAACAACCTCTGATAGTTTTTGCGCTAATTGGTTTTTCCTTAAACTTTTATAAACTTTTTATCCATTGATATTTTAGTCAATTAAACTTAGTGTGAATTTCAAACATATAAGTTATTTATCTCCAAAAAGGTTTTCATTAATAATTTAAGTTCTAGAATATCATATCAGTGCTAAATTCTATCATATGAACTTTTTGAATAAAAATCTTAATCATTTTCCTTCTCATTTTTTAGAATTTTTTGAGAAATTATAATCATCCAATAATTGGCTAGTTAGAGAGTTCCACTCCCTTGTATATATCAATTATCTTTCGTTTACATTGGGGATGTGCCCAATTGTTTTCATTTTTATTAAGACCTTTGGTAGAACATCCATTGTGAATTTCTTGACCAAAGAGTTTACAACTAAAGTAGGAATTTTTGTGTCTTCAATATTTTCTTATTGTTGGTTTTAACTATTGAAATTTTCTTTAATATTTTGTCCATAAATTGCACGACCGTATTCCTTGATATAAACAACAAGATGATCCAAAGAGTTGTCTAATTATTTTTAATGGTTTCCTTGAGTTAGCTTATGTCTATGTTTGTGGCATACTTTGTTAAATTTAGGAAAGTCATCGTATTAGATTTTCTAACAAAAGCTGTTATTTGAAACACCTTTAGTAGAAATTCCAATTATCTTTATCAACTCTTTTGCCAAATCCACATCAATACATACTCTTGCAATTTTAGGATGTGTGAAATTAAAAGAAGTGACATCATTTTAAAAGGGGCTAGTCATTGATGTTGTTAAGGGAAGTACTAAAATAATGAATTGATAAGTGCTTCATTGTGTTCCAACGCAAGTGATTATTCCAAATTCAATTAAAAAAAGGGTAGAAGCCATACACAAATGAGTGGGACTGTTAATCTTACAACACCACTCAAATTCACTTAGGAATAGGTTGTGTGCATTAAGAAACTTGTTAAGGGATATTTACAAAATTTTCCTTCAATTTAATAAGTTCTCTTCGAAACACAACTATATTAATAATTTTTTCTTTGACATCTACATTTTCTTTTCTTAATGAAATAATTGATCAATTCAAAGAAACAATGCAAGAATAACTTAAAACTAATTGTTTATATAGCAAAAATGCTTGTTTTGGAAGTCATTTAGAAAATAGATATGTCACTATGCGGCCTCTTAGAGTTATTCATTACTTCAAAAATTTCATGCCTCTTATAACTCATGAATACGTTGTTCATGATTTTGTTTTTCACTTTTAAATTAGCATAATTTTGATTAGCTTCATTTGTCCATTCACTAATTAATTAATGAATTTAAGAAAATTATTATCATGTTCAACAAGTGAGATATATAAAGATATCAATTAGACTTTTGCACTTTTGATCGACAAAGTAAGTTCAAGTGTACCTGATGTTTCTTTCCTTTTATATTGATTTTGCTTCTTCTTCCCTTTCTAGTATAAAAAATTTATTTGAGGCAATTTATCTCGAAATAACTTAGTAAAATCTTTGATTTCTTTATAATAAGAAGAAAACTTGTAGACTTTTATCCTAATGCTATGAGACAAAGCTAAGTGCAACTGATTTTGTTATCTTGCATTAAGTTGAATAATTATTCTTTACTTATCACTCCTATCATCATGAATAATGCTATTATGGACCAAGAAATTGGACAAGTAATAGTTTACATTTTAAAAAAAAACTATAAAATCATTTTTCCATAATGCATAATGTTTCCAAAGAAAGAAAGAAGGTTCATCCACAATGTTAATAGATATTGGAAACAATTGACCATAAAAATACAAGAGAATGTCCTTGTATTAAGAACTTCTAAATTTGACATAGCCCATATGGCAAGAATTCAAAGGACTACACTTGCTATAACAGGAAGGGAATTGTGGCTTTTTGAATTTTTAACGTAAATTATTTTTCCTATATAATGATTATTTTGATCATTTGAAATCTTTCCTAACTAGGCTTCTACAAAACTAGCAAGGACTTTAGCAATTCATATAGTAACTTCATCAATAAATTATGACCATTTAGGTTTACAATAAATTTGTGTAGCCATTGGTGAACATTTGTAGACATTCATAACTTAGTTCTAAGCATATGTATGAAAGTTTAATGGTAAATTCATAATTGGAAGGGATTAAAGTGTTTCTAAGAAAGCAAAACTATGCTAAAGTTTTGATAAGTAGAGTTAAATAAAAGATTTTGAAACTAGAGCTACATAACATTAATTAATGCAACAAAATACTACAATGTCTTCATTAAATTAAGTTTATCACATTTAACTATTTTAAAACCCTTTCCTAGTTCAAAATCATGCAACAACTTTTTCAAAGTTTTTGAAAAAGCAAAGTGCATTCGTGTATGTAATTTCCTCATTAATCTCTTGCATCAAGAAAGTTTATGGGATTGTTTTTCTTAATTTTTCATTTGTTCTACAAATAACTCACATTTTATAGGATCTTTTGCATTGTCCCTCAAGTAAAGGGAGTTGTTTTTATAGAATTATGACTTGATTGGGTTTTAGTTGTAAAAGTAGCCTCTTTTATGAGGTTTAGTATAACCCACAAAGTCTCAAGAAAGTTTTGCTTTAGCATTGTAAGACAACAACTTAGTTTATGTTCCCACTACTAAAAAATCCAAGTCGTTCCGCACTAGCACAAGGAGAAAAATAGTCAAGGTGAGGTTGTGTGTTTACCTTTTGAAAATGACATGTGATGCTATCTCAATATGTTATGCAGTGGTTCACTTAGGTGGAAACAAAACCAACTAAAATGTTGTTGATTTCTTTCAATACTACAAATATTCCTTTCTAGTTTTCACTTTCCAAGAATTTGATTACTATTGCTACTACAAGTTGAATTATTATGGTCCAATAATTATTATCATAAATAATCTATTAAACTTTTAGAACATGAAAAGTAAGATCTTTAGAACAATCACACAAATGTTTTCTAAGAGCTATAGTTCTTGAGAGAAAAATCAAAGCAAACACTTTTAATAAGATTCTTAGTACGGTCATTAGTTAGCATTTTTTATGCTTAAAAACAAATCAAACATGTGTTGTCACTTTTAAGGAATCATTGTATCATTTCTTTGTATGCGGAGTTAAGATATTGCTTAACATTTTATTACAGGATCAAATTTCGTGCAAATAAGGTTTAAAGGACAAAAAAAATGGCCGATTTTCATCATTGCTTCATTTGTTAACACCACTGATGTGATTAAACTTTATAAAATACATTAACCATGATTTCCTAAAAGAGATCAATGAATAGATCATCAAATTCTAATCTAGATCATGAGCTCATATGACTTACTTGCAAACCTAGATTAGCTACTTTGTGCTTACCGATCGGGACCAACTTAAAAGTGGCTCTATTTATAGAACTGCCAAACAAAACTGAATCTACCAATGCTACCCTTACCTACCATCGCACTCTACTACGTGCTGAACCTCATCTAATCTATTAATATCAATGTGACATTAACCTACTAACTTCATCAACATCTCAACAACTAAAATTTCACCAAGACATCATCGAAGCCACAAAGATCCAACAGCTAGATCCACAACATACCTACTTGAATCTGACTTACACCACCATCAATGGTGTGCTAATTCACTGGTTTAATCTGCAAACTCGAAACAAAAATTTATTTCAATGACCAATGTGAACCTGGTTAATAAAAAAATGAAATTGCAACTTTTTACGAAGATATTTTTGCAACTATTTGGACCATGGAAACTTTAGCCCAGAACAACTTTTTAGAAACATATTTGGTAATAGCATTGACCAAAACTTTGGTAACTACTTTTACGAAAATAGATATTTTGATACTAAAAATCTTGCTTCTCAAAATGATTTTTGTTAATAGTTAATTACCATCAATTTTGTATTTTCCAAGGAATTAAAGAGGATAGTAATCATGATTTTAATTCCCCAAGGACCATTAAGACATGTATCCACAATTCTAGATAATCAAACTATCGATTCCTCAAAATTCACATCAAGAACAAAAAAGATACAAAAAATTGCCCATTAAGCTCATTTCTATTGATGTCATCATTCATTGTTGCCTCTATCACTCATACATGAATTGACCCCATTAGTCTCGTTTCTAATATGGATTACACTACATCAAAATAGATTAGTGAATGGGTCGTTTAAGCTCAATCCCATGCATGACTTTGCATAACCTACGACTGTATCCAGATCCATTAGGATGTAGCAACCTGCTAGATTGACTCAACTATTTTAAAGGTCAGGTGCCTCGCAAACAAACTTAGGCAGTTAATGCAAAACTTACCCAAATACCCATTCTATAGTACATTGATTCACATCTAACACGTGGTGCAATGACCATCACATTGGCCCCACCAACTAAATCTATGACATGACTATTCAAACATGGCCTTGGACATTACTGACAACTTATTAATTCACTGAGCCAATGTGTAACACATTCACCCAGAACATAATGACAAAATCAATGACATGTTGACCATGAACAAAAATATAAGGGCCTTCGGTAACCTAGATAGCTTGAAACAAAAAAATGTAGCTTTTTTATAAAACTACTTAGCAATAGCTTTGACCACACAACTTTTGGTCCTAAATGATAACTCTTTAAAATTTTGTTTTAAAATTATTTTAACCATAATTTTGGCAAATAGCTTACAGAAAATAGATTTCTTTAAAATGAAATGGTTGTTTCCTTGAAATCTATATTGAAATAGATTTTGACCACCAAATTTTAATTTTTATTACTTTCTTTATTTTCTTTCATTGTTCTTGAGTTTTTATAAAATGGGAAGCATATCCTACAAAATGGATGATCTTTGTAGGAGCAAAATTTTCATTATTCCTTGATTTCTTGTTGAGGTCTAATTTTGATTGTAACAAAACTCTAACATGATGACATGCCAGTGCATTAATTTTAAGAGTCGTGCATGGTGTAAATGGTAAGATACCACACTAATTTGTCTATGATTATATGGCAACACTTTCCTACTATAGCTACATGGAAGTTCTTTTCACTATGTTATTTCTTTCAGTTTATTGATTCCCTTTTACTTCATTTTTGTTCACTTTTTCATCCCCTTTTCACTTCATTGCTTAATGTTTTCTCAAATTTCTTGTCCTACTTCTCATTGCATTTGATACTCTTCTAAATTTTGTTTTCATAAGTGTTTGAACTAATTTTACATGTAATGATTTTGTTACTCAAGATTCTTCCAAAGACTTGGTAAATTTTTTCAATGCTTTCAATCAACTGCATGTTGCCTTTACTTTGTTCTCTCATTATTACAAAGACTCTTTTATCAAACACTTTTCTAGGTACACCATCTCTGGTAACTAGCCTAGAAAATAACATGACCTTTTGTTGCTTTAGGTCCCCTATTAGTTAAGATTGTCCTAGATCAGTGAGCCTTGGGTGTTGCATTTTTTTGTTTCTAGTGCTTATCTTCTCAATTTTTTATATTCTTGTTGCAAGAAAATTAATCTTTAGGTGCTCATTAAATTTTTTACCACTCATTTGGCATCTGTTCAATTTTCATTTCTAGAATGCAGGATGACTAGATTCTTGTTGTCTTTAGATTTGAGCTAAAAAGCTTTATAGAGAATGCTATGTCTCATCCAAAATGTTTATGGGTGGAAACATATTTTGAAAACCCTTCTTTCAATATTATCAAGATCAAATCTCTTTAGAGTAACAACCATCACACTTTGTTTTTCATTTAGGTGTGAATCCACTTAGATGCCTGAAAACTAAGAAGATAAGGGACACCAAGGAAAGCACAAAATTTAAAGTTTCCTTTGAGCTCCAAGATATTGGGAAGTGAATTAAGTAAGCCATATCTTTAACTAATATTATCTTTAGGCACATTATCTTTAGGAGACTTTGTGAGCTAGATATATAAGAAATTACTATTTTTTTCCATGGGCATTAATGAAAGCCAAGCGATAAAGTAGCAGGGAAAAGAATTAAAAGCATGATCTTGAAGAAGTGATGAAGGATTACATAGATCTTGATGAGAAGAGGCACTTTCATTGGTGAACTGCTCTGCATGGATCATGGTAGGATATACCTCAAGGCTATGAAATTAAACTACAAATGTCAGTTCAAACCAAATATTTTGTATATATGCATGATTGTATTTTTAGGATTTTATTAAGAGGGATATTATAATTAAATTTCATAACAATACATCATATCAAATAAGGGTGTGCATGAAGTTGTGTTTTGATAATTGAATCAAATATATGATAAACTCCTATGTTTCATTATGATGATTACTCAATTCGAGTTTCACTTGCACAAATGATTGATTGTTTTAAAGAACTAGTACTCACCATGATTAATACACTAATATGTTGTAATAATTACAGTCATACTAACACAAGAATAGTTCTAAAATCTGTGTTATTTGATGTCTATACTAATTTTGTAATTGTTTTCCATGTTTTTAAAACCATAACTATTAAAACTTGTAATAAAAAAAGATTTTTTTACCTATTGTATGCCTTCAGGCTTGATTGGAAGGCTTGGTCAAGGGCTTTGGAACCTTTTTCTACTAAGCTAGTGCTTAAACTAATATCCATAATTTCTTATTTCTCTTAAATTAAACTTGAAAATGTTCTATGACTGACAAGTCTATTTAATGGTAAGATGATTTAGTAAATGCAATCTAAATAATATTTTTAATAACAATATTCCCAAAACATCATTGTGGACAAACTATAAGTGTGCAACTTTTAACTAGAAAGAGGTTGCTTTAGTTCTAACAACCAATCATGAAATTCACATACAAGAAATGAATATTTGAACTTTGAATGCCAATCTTGATCAACATATCTCAAAGTGTACAATAATGACGAAGGAGGGAGATCAAAAAAGGATCACTCCATGGCTAAGCATTACTATTTAATTGTTGAATCATTCGGAATGGGAGGGACAATATTTAATTTATGAATACGATAGAACAAATTAAGAAGCATAATATAAGAATAAGTTTAATTTAATCCTTAGATGCTTAATTCCACAAATTCTAAGATGTAAGTGGTATCAGAGCTAATGTCATAAGTTTGAGCCCTTAGTGTGTTTATATGGAAAGATTTTTGGTCTAAAAATGTCATATCCATATGGACTCACTAATGTAACTAGAGTGAAATGCAACATTGATATGTGCATTTGACTCTTTCTTTTATTTGCTTGATCCTTGTGGGTTTCGATGTGTGTATGTGTTCTTCTCTTTTATGATCATTTACCATACTTTTATGGGCCATGATGAACGCACTTTATGTCTAGGATAAGTCCTCATCCTCTTAGCTTTTTCTTTTTAAAAAACTTTTTGCTATAGCTTGTACAAATATTAAATCATGGTTGTTCAATCAAATAATAATACAACAAATGCAAACAAATACATTTAGAAATGAAGATGCCCTTATCCCGCAATAAATCATTTTATAGAGTAAAGTTTGTTGTGAAATCCATAGTAGTCTTCCTTTATGGTAAATACGACAAACTTGAATTGAGTAAAAAGCCATAAGAAAGTCATATTCACATTAAAATTTTACCTTTTGGGGAGACTTTTAGTACTACTAGTGAGCTATTATAGTAATGTAGGAGTCAGTCTTTATGTTGTGCCCATATTGTAAGGAATAAGTGAGGTAATTAGACAAGTTCTAAAATAAAAAAACATATTGTTCCATCTCAAATGATAATACTAAAACACACACAATAGTTTATAGTATGGGTACAATCATTGTTGGCCTTCATCTAGCCAAGGTGGGGGTAAACGTGTATTGTGAAATAACTGGTAGCCTATGTAGGCTATGGTGACTCCAAAAGTTCCCTATAAGGAAATTACTAGATTGCAAAAAATCTAGGGGAAAATTTTCATCATGGAAGTAGATGAGAGAGTCAACTTCATGTGTAGTTTGATATTCTTATCTTATTGCATATGATAGAGCATAGAAACAACACAATTGGCTTATTCTTCTATTTTTATTTCTTTGTTTTTGATCTAGATCTAGTCTAATGAATTCTTAAGGTAAAAAAATGCATCCAATAGTTAAGGATTGTGCTAATTTGATAGTCATCAAAGAAAAGGGATTAATAACTGATTGTGAATATTTATAGCATCATAAACTATGATTAATGGTTTCATCATTAGGGTAGTGCCATGGGAACATGATATCGTTGTTGATTCCCTTCAATGTTGTAAACATTAAGTAGGCACAATAGATAAAAAATTCACTACAAGAACATCCTTATGTTGCATTGAACCATAACTTCTACACCTAGTTAATTAATAAATCATGACTATAATTTAGATTAAAAAATATTTAATACAGATATGAGACAATTGACTTTTGTTTATTTATGTAATGCCAAATCAGTGAGTGTCATTTAATCGCTTCAATTCTATTAGTTTTACTAATGTTTTATTTTCTTAAGGAAGTAAAACAAAAATAGAAATATTATAACAATTCCATTATCCATTTTTACATGAGGTTCTACCACTTTTTTCTCACCATGAATAGGCAAATTATGAAACACTTCAAATTCATGCAATGCATGTTGAGCAACTTAGATTACCTAAGATCTTAAATTAATATGGCTATAAATGTTATTTTACCTTTCAAATTTTATCCTTAAAATTGTGTCTAATACCCTAGTGATTATTATCCTTGATTTTTATTTATTCCACTCTAACAAACTTATTCTCACGTGAAGTAGACAAACCAATTATGCAAACAAAGGCATATTACTTTAGCAAAACCAGTGCATGAAGTAAACTAGCCCAACTCACTCTGAAACAATACACTCTATTCGTGTGTGACCTGAATTCATTCGATAGGTACTTAATCAAAAACAAAAACAATCTACAAATAAACTAATAGATATTTTGTAAGAGTTCAATGATAAATAAAATCCCAAAGATCTTGGTTGTTTGGTCATGCATGCCCAACAACCTTCATTCTATGCTTTACTTGACCAAAAACAAACTATCAAAATGGTGCAAAAAACTACCCATCAAAATCTACTAAAATAACAAAAGTAAAATTGACACCAGGTTATATAAAAATGGTAGTTCTCTTTTACAAGTTCTATATGGTGCCTTCTCATAAGTCCTTTAATGATATTTTTATCCATCAATTATGTAATATGAATTTAGATGTCTGGCAAGATGATAAAATTGACACCAGGCTTGCTAAAAATTCATTTAGACACAACACCACATGACAGATAATATTTCTCTTATTGGTCTGTATTGAAGTCAAAAAACTTATAATTATAATTGAGTTTAACTATTTTAATTTTATTTAGTTTTATTTAGTTTACTAATTTTTTTTAATATTGATTTTAGTGGTTCACACATGTCACGCATGATATTTTCACCGTTACCAACACATTGTATATTTTATCATGTTTTCAATAAAAATAGTATTTTATTTAGTTTTTCTTTCGATTTTATGTTTAGTATTATGATATATTTATAGGCTTATTATGGAATAAAAAAATTTATTGTCTAATGGCATTAAACTTTTAGAAATGTTTTCTTTATCTACATGAGTGCACAATCATAGTTGCAACCTAGGTATTTAAGGTCAGTATTTGATATCTAATTTATGAATTGAATTTATCTCCACGAATTTTGTTATACTATTCATCATCGCCTTCCTTCTTAAGTCATACTATAAAAATTCCTCCTGGAGATCCAAAATTAATATTATTTGTCTATTAAGGCCATTTGTCATGTTATTAGTTCTTTAAGTCCTAAGAATCATAAACCATTAGGCATTATATTACTCTCAAGTGAACCATCCACAAAAAAGGGTCAAGTTATGCAATCAAGTTCAATGAAAATTCCCATTAAGACCATGGTCTCACAAAGAGTGTATAACTAGTTGGCCTTAAATACTACATTAATCCAAACAACCATCTAGTAAGAAATAAGGATTCAATAGCCAAAACGACCTCTTCGTTCATCATTTTCTATATATCATACTATAAATCTTCATATTTAGGATTTCTTGTTAGAAGTGGTATCCCATGACACATCATAAATTTGGTTTATCTCAAACTTATTTACCTAAAAATCATTTTCATTCATAACCTTGATATTCCTTGACTAAACATTAAATTATATTTGGCACAATTCACTTTTTTTACTCATCTAATAAATTGAATAAAGTTTTCCTTATAGGCTATTCTATTTTGTTTCTAACTATTTAGTAGGCCATGTCAAAAGGAAAGTTCTTGATGTTGTCAAGCAAAATAGTGAATAACCTTTTATAACAAAGGAAGTGGGTAAGGATCATATTGCTTATTACAATATATAGACAGCATTCTTGTTACGCACATGCCAAATTTTGTATAGGTTTGATATGCATATCCATATCATTGAAAGGGTATTTTTGCACCATTGTGAAAGATGCCAATCATATTAGTCTAATGTAAACATAAATTCAGTCCATTTTGTATATGTGTTGAAATACATTGCCAATAGTCATAATAAAATTTTTATTTATCTATACTTCTTAGTGAATAAATTTTCACAATACAACTATATAACAAGATGAACAATATAATTGACAACCAAGCAAAAATGGATGATAATATAATAAACATAAATCATGTTATTCTATTATGCACAATTGTTTGATAACCTTCGAACTAGTCTGAGTATGCAATGTTAGTATTTTATGGAGCTGACCGATTTTTTTACATAGTGTTATGATTTGAAGAGGTGTTGCATCAAAATAGTATGGTAATTTGATAATATTTACTTTGATGTGCACATTTTTCCTCCATCAATTACTAAAGTTGTTATGAGGAAATCATATACTAATATGAAATGTGTTCACAAGCAACATATATTCAACTTTTTTTATGTTATGATTTTTGGTGCATATGAAAAATAACTCTCTCAATTATAAGTGCCTATCTTATGAAAACAATACCTGTATTGTATAAAATATGTAAAATCCTCAAATAGCTAATTTTACCCCTATATATATATGAAACACATTCAAAATTTTAATTGTAATGTCCTTTATGATCATAGGACGTATGGTAGCTGTTTTTTGCCCATATTAATAACTACCTTACATTTATTTATAATTAGCTATCCATCGCATATACTAGTTGAATTTTTTATTGTAATTGATTTAGATAAAGATATCCCACTTTATTACTTTCTTTGTATACTAAGTTCTATGATATGTATAACAAACCTTTTTCCTTAATTGCAACATACAATTTTCTAACTCCCCTGATATATTTTTTTATATTGGAATACAATAAATAACACACTATGATCTACTAAAATGTATAAATTGCTAAATTGCAATTAGCTGCATACCTTAATTATCACCATTTCTTGACTTCATGTATTATTTGATTTATTTCAACATGAAAAGATGCTAAACTCAGCTCTTTTAAATAGTTACAAATAATTCCAACTATAGCAACACTACTATTGGCACTAAAATTCTCCCTAGTGATGTTTGACTTCATCTACATCATCAGTAGAGGGAACCACCTCACTGCCTGACTATTGTTGCTCAAGTTGTCTTAAATTGATTGATGATTGCCAAAATAACTTGCCAATAATCTTTCTATAACAAAGTTTTATTGAAGAGATAATTGTTGTTTATGAAGTGGCAATTCTCTTAATATTACATACAACAATTATTTTTTATTTAATTTTACAAAGTTATTAACAATAATACCTTTATAAATATTCTATGATGTTAAAGTGGAAAGATTGATTATGACCATTGATTTCATATAACTTAGCTTACCTTATTTTGTAATCAATTTATGATCCTTTTGATATTAAGTTGATTTATATTTAAATAATTTAAAAATGTTGCCTATGTATATTTTGCTGTTTATAATAAATAAAAGCTTGATCAATTGAATCTTCATTTTTGCAATATGATCATCTTGAACTAAGTTAAAATTTTAGGTTCATTAGCATTTTAAAGAGTGGTACGGGCCATTTCATATCATCAATGTTAACATTAAAATCTTTAGAGGACAATTGGTGCTCCATTAATATAGACAAGATTTTTGAATTGGTTATTTTGATCTCAAATAATCCTAAGTGGAATATTGCTCAATTACACATTATAAGTTTGTGATGATATGTAATAGTTCATTAGTGAAACCATTTTGCATCCTTGTAATAAAATGTTTTATGCATTTCACACTAGTCCATATATTGGATTTTATACTTTATGCATCTGAGATTTGGTATTTCATTAACTAGTAGTTAGACTACAAAAGTTTGTTAGTACCTTCTATTTATGTTTTATAGAAAATGTTTCCTAATTTTTCTAATTTCTTAATACCGTGACTATTTTCGTCAAATGGGAAACTTATTATATTCAAAGAAGTCTAGTGATGTCTGAGATTTTACACATTTTACCATCACACAAATCAATTCATTCCCTCTTTAATGTATTGGATAGTTTGTTTGTCATTATAACATATATTTTTATTTCTATTGAATATTATTCTTTCATTTAATTTACCTACCATTAATAAATTACAAATTGAAAAATTAGTTAGTGATGCATTATGTATATTTTTTGTAATTAATATTTGAAAAAGAAAGTTTTAAGGACTTACCATATCTGTATATTTCATATTTTAAATTTATTTAAAATTGTGTAAAAGTTTTTTAAAAGTCAGTTATGTACTTGAATTTAAACACTTTCAAAAGTTAACTATTTTGGAATTTTTAAAAATGAATTCATTTCTATTATTTTGATTAAGTATTTTTATTCTCATGTCACCAACTAAGCCCTTAATTGCATGTATTTATAAAGATTTTAATTTTTTTCTTTCATAATTTTATTTTACTTTTTGCTGTTCTAGAGATATTTTCACTAAGTTTAATATTTATTAAATTTGTGTTATAAAATTTTTTTATAATTAGAAATTACATGCATGCTTTTAGTTTTATTAATTTTTTATTGTCTCTATGATTGCTACAATTATAAATATTTTTTGACACAAGTTATTTTTTGTGAATACATATTTAGATGAAATACATAGAACTTTGTGAACAATGACTTAATAATTTTCTATATTTATCAATCTACTTAATTTTATATTTTATTATATTTAAACCATTTTTTAATTTATAGGCAATTTCATATTGCAAAATGATTTTACACTATTTATTTTTCTATTATCATTATTCTTTTATAAAAATGGATATTAACTGTTGGCATAAATTTATTATCTATCTGTTACACAAACATTCTTTTCAAGTTGATTTAACCTAAAAGCCTTTTAATGATGTAATATAGACATAGAATTAAATATTTCAAATGAGAAATAATGTTCACGATTTCTTATTTTTCATACCCTTTTATATCTTGCCATTTATGTTATATAGATTTCATTTATGTTTCACATATGTTTCATTTACTTGGATACAAAAAGTAAATCTAGTTTTTAAATATTTAAAATTTATATATAATTTGTCAAAAATATTTATTTTAATAATTAAAAAAAATTAATTTCTAATATAAAAAGAAATCACATAAAAAATAATAAAAGTTTTTAATAATCAATGTGTTGTATATAAAAAATAAGATGACATAATCTTCGAAACCAATCAAATATACATATTTGAAAAAAATAAAATATTATAGAAATTAAAAAATAAATAAATAATATCGAAAAATAAAATATTTAAAAAATATGGAAAATATATTGATGTTTGATTTTTCAAGAAAGTGTATTTCACGAAATAATTGAGCAAAAATTTATTAATAGATAAAAAAAAATAAATATTTAAAAATAAATAAATAAATATACTTTAAAAAATAAAACCTTAGTAAAATAAGAAATAATGAAATATTTTAATTATTTGGAAATTGAAAATAATTTTATGTTATGCTAATTAACAACCTATCATGATTAATATATAAAATTGCAAATAAAATTATAAAAAGCATATGAGAGCTTCAAATATTATGCAAAGGTTATTCGTTAAATTTATCATGCAAACTAAAGGACAAATATTTTTTTTCACCATTAGTCCTTGCTACGCAATGATGCAATGGTGACGGTAAAAGCCATTCTTCAAATCTCTAGCCGATAATTACGTTATTAGTTGGTATCATTTACTATCCTATTTAAATCAATGCTTGATGTTAAATTCAAATTGAATAAATTATGTAATTATCTTAAGAAATGTTGCTAATGTTGTTGACATCATAACTTTTATATTGTTTTCTTTGATTATCTCATTTTTCAATATTTTGTGTCAATTAACTAGATATATTATCTATTTTTATACAATTGGTAACTACATTTGTAATTCGCAATAAATTGAAGCCAATATTATTTCATGTAATCATGCCTTTTTGTCTATAAATATATTTCAACAAGTGTGAATCATAATTGCTATAACATCTTTCAACCCTCACTATCTCCCAAATTATTTTGTAGTAATGTTTTAAAGACAAAGTTATTGGATTGATCTTAAACATTTTTAAAGTTTGAGATGCATGCATAGATTTTTTATTAAATAATTTAGTCAAGCATATATATCATATATTAAATTGTAATGATTGCTAAAATTTCTACATTTGTTGTGATCAAATCGACTTGGTATGATTTTTTATTCTTCCCAAGAATTAATAAACATCTTATTTATCTTTTTATCAATTTATGCCAAAATGAATTTTACAAAATTGTTTAGCTAAATGTTTGTTGTCACATTGTCTTAAAGAAAATGTCGAAATATATTATCAAAATATTGGTGAAACTAAATGGCATCAATAATTTGTTATCCATGAATGCACAATGTGGTTAAAAAAGTAGTGTTGGAAAATAATTTAGAGGTATATTTATAACTACGAAAATCCTAAAACCTCGATAATAAGTAGAACAAAAATGAATAAAAATTAGATTCGTTGCTATCATTATTAGACTTAATTGGTAATAATGATGTTCATTTATTGTATTATTTTGAAGAAACAATGGGTTCCATATTGTTATATAATTATTTTTTATTTATTTAAGGTATGAAATTTTTTGAATTAAAATTAAAAAATGGAATATATTTAAACATTCAAGATGGTTAAATTTAATGTTTAATTTAAAAATTTTAAATTCCAAAATTAAAAAACATTATGGAATTACAAGACTTGTGCTCTAGCACATGAACATTGGTTAAGCTTAATGCTTTATAATTTTATCTCTATTATTAACTTTTTCTTGCATCCTTATTTCTATCATACCATGATTGTTTGATAAGATATGGATAGAAATTTTAAATATTAGTTGTTGGTGCTTAAAGGTAGGAGGATTAAAAGGAATACATTTGTATATGATGCATTCATGAATATCTTGAGAAAAGATGATTATATGTGAAAGAAGAATCTATTATCATATCTTACATAGATTCTTAAATTTAAGGAACTTCATATAAAAGACCAAAAAGGGTGTAATTAAAAGTGGGTTAATTTAAAATAGAAAATTTCAGATACTCTACTCAAAAACTAGATTATCTTAAAGTAAAGTCTTTATTTAAGGTGGTGTGGCCAAAGTTATATAAGCCATTAAGATATGCTAGTAAATTTGAGAAACATTATACTTAAAAAGGAAATTTGGAGGGGCAATCTTAGATTATACAAAGTAAAAAAGTGAGATAAGCTATGAGGAAGAAGAAGAATGTGGGTTAAAACTTTAATGAATGGATAGATCTTACAAAAGAAAAGTCACCTAAATGACATTTCAAGGTAAGATAACACTTAACAAAATATAATAAATTTAGCTTAGATCTAATCCAAGATAAAAAAAATTTCTTTGCGAAAATATTTATGAAACTTTTGCAAATGATTGTGACAATAATTAGTCATTCATTTTCATAAACTTGTTCAAAAAAAAAAAGAAATTCCTTCTATCCATGACCAAGGGAGATTTGTTTTAGTAAACTAATGGTTCAATTTTCACTCTTTCTTATGCAAGGTTTCTAGTTGAATAATATGGAATGCATATTACATTTTTTCCTATCAATACAAAGAAAATTACATGATTATATATTGCTAGTCTATCTTTAGTTATAGATACATGTGAAAGATGATTTTGGAATAGCAATTTTGTGATGCAAAACACTTCTTAAAATTGACATCACTAGGTGAAATAAGTGAAAAGCAAGATAAATGTTATGCCTTGTTGGTTACCTATGTTGTTTGTCTAAGCATTTATGCATTAAGCCTAGATTATCATGATAATTATTTAAAAATTAGAAAATAATAGAGAAGAAAATTATGTTTAATATAACCCTCATAACCTAGACATAATAGCCTTGTTTTCTTGTTATATGTTGCTAAGTGTTAGGATGCCTATTGTATTTCTTCTTTCTATGTTGAATTGATGTTTGATAATATAGATTAAATGAAATATTTACTTCTTGATTACTGCATGAATAGACAAAGAGTTTCATGCCATGAACAAAGACATGCATGAAATTGAAATTTATTATATATTTTTTCATATAACCTTATTGTTTGAAATTTACTTTCAATATGAGGCGCTATGATTGTATTTGAAATACCTCACAAGTTTAGTTTGTAGGATGACATGATATAAATATGTACTAAATTGCTAAAATCATGGATAAAAAAAATGTATGAAATGTAATGTGATTTAAGTTATACCATATATTATGAAATAAATAATTTAAAGGCACTCAAAAACAAATAAAAAAACTCTAAATAATGTTGCAACCAACCATTCTTTTGTCTAGGGTCTACTTATGAAGCATAGAACCATGGGCATGGCTAAGTTATAGGAGATATTGGTTCAACCATTAAGAGAAACTAAATGCATTCTAAGATATGTGTGATTCTTGGATATTAGTTAGAAAGCCTTGGAGGGATTATGTTTCAGACCTTAGAAGAAGACTAGGTTAATTGAGGATATGGTTAGCAACCAAAGATTTTGATTATGGCTAAAATTATAAAGGTTAAGGTTAGACATTATGGTAAGCGTTTTATGCATAATTTGTAAAACTTAGCATAGTAAAATTTTATCTTAAAGATTCTTTAATATGAATGTGTAAGGCATGTGTAGCCTTGGAATTGTTTTTAAAGGCATAAAATAATAAATAAGAAAAAAGCTATAATAAAAGGTTGTTACGACATGCTCAAGAAATACTGTTGGTGAACATTTATGCACAATACATATTAAGCCTTGCTTAGCTAGGCTCTCAGCCAAGACCTTGTTAAAAGGTGGAAAAGATGGAATGAGACATTGGACCTAAGGGTAAAAGCCAAGCCATTTTGAACTCCATGGTTAGCATATATATTAAAGATCCAAAACAAAATGTGTGCAACATTAACTATAAGAAAATTGGGTTAAGAAATTCTAGATAATTGAATTAGGAATTACTTGGAACCCTAAGACATTTAAATATAACAGTCTCAAAATTATCGACCTTCACTAACGAGATAGATGTAGTGTCACATTTCATGGTAAGAACGTCCACAATTTGTAAGAAGCCATTATATGAATATTATTAGAAGGAAACAATTACATAATTAGTCTCACAGGAAATCCCATGGTGTGCTTTGTTATATTGGTGAAAACTTGTGGTTCTTAAAAACTTTTAGAATCCCACATGAATGCACCATTATGATTATCATTACCAAGTTGAATGTTTGATTACATTATTTGAAAGAAATGGAAGAGACTAAATTATTCTTAAGTATATGAAATTATATTATGTCATGAAGTGGATGCTAAGCATCTGGTTAATCACAATGTATGAAAATATACATTAAATTAGTTCACAGATGGTAATATAATTTTATTAGTTAAAAATTGATGCCATTAACTCATAAGATTTATTCTATTATTACAATGATGTTTCTTATTAGTGAATAATAGTTTTATAGTATGGCTCAAAGATCCCATATCAATCCACTTAGCTCTCTCCATTATGGCAAGATCATGTTGTTAAACTTTAAGTAAGAATGGAATTAGACATTATTAGAGTTAGTAAATTTGTTAGATAATTTATTTTATTTATTTCATCATGCGTAATAATTGATTTGATACATATTTCCTAGCAATTACATTTTATTGGACATAAGTGTTTATCAAATTGTGTTATTAGACTTGGTACATACAAGTTATTTTTTCCCATTAGACTTTTGCAGTTATTAATGGTACTTCCCAAGATTGGATTAGAATCTAGTAGTTTTACTAACTTTTTAGATAATTTATTCATGTTTTGGTCATGTGGATGGGAAAAATTGTTGGATTCTTAGCATGATAATATTTTTCTCATCACCTATAAGTACAATATGATAATATCATTCATAAGAATTTTGTCACACTCGTGGTTGTTTTTTAAATGTTGTGTTTAATTATGTAATATCATTTGAGAGTTAAGCTATGGCAAAATGATAAGTAAATGAACTTATTTGAAAGAAATTTATTAAGAAAATTGTTAGAGCATATTACATCCCCACTTTGTTTGCCCTAAAAAGCGAGTCTATGTGCATATATAGGCATGCCATTAACAAAATAACGATTAACTATATGTTTCCAATTCCTACACTCAATGATTTGTTAGATCAAATAGTTGGAGCCACCATATTTCTAAAATGCATGTCGAATGTGGATACTACTATATTTGAGTCTACTAAGTGATAATATAAGACTGTTTTTAAAAGAAAAGATGGACTATATGGATGGTTAATTATGTCATTCATATTATCAAATGTGCCAAGTACATTATGAGACTTATGACTCCTTTTTTGTGCTCTTATCTAGGTCATTTTGTAGTTATCTATTTTCATTATATATTAGTTTATAGCCATAACACATTTGAATAGTTAGGACATCTTAGATAGTATGCTTTACATTAAGTGAACAAATTTATTTGTTAGTAATAGGAATTGATAACTTTTGAGGAAACAGTGCCATTCAAAGGTTTTATAGTTCAAAAAAAAAGAATTATTTACTAATCCTAAAAGTATAAAATCTATTTTTGAATGGCCAACTCCAACTAATTTACATTACGCTTATAGTTTCATGGCTTTTCCACTTATTATCAATGGATCATTCATGGATTAAGCATGATTGTTGCCTCAATTATATATTATATCAAAAAGGGCGGGTTTAACTTGCAAAAAGTGGCAAAAGTTGCTTTGCTTAATTAAAAGAAGCTATGTCTCAGGCTCTAATCCTTAGATTACAATACTTTTATGAAACCTTTGCAGACATTTTTGCACAAAGGATCGCAATTAGTGCAGCCTAGAGTAAAAGTTGTCCGCTTATAACTTTCATCAAAGATAATGACAATGCAAATAGAAGATAATTTCATGCCATGAACAAAGAGATGCATGAAATTGAAATTTATTATATATTTTTTCATATAACCTTATTGTTTGAAATTTACTTTCAATATGAGGCGCTATGATTGTATTTGAAATACCTCGCAAGTTTAGTTTGTAGGATGACATGATATAAATATGTACTAAATTGCTAAAATCATGGATAAAAAAATGTATGAAATGTAATGTGATTTAAGTTATACCATATATTATGAAATAAATAATTTAAAGGCACTCAAAAATAAATTAAAAAACTCCAAATAATGTTGCAGCAAACCAATCTTTTGTCTAGGGTCTACTTATGAAGAATGGAACCATGGGCATGGCTAAGTTATAAGAGATATTGGTTCAACCATTAAGAGAAACTAATTGCATTCTAAGATATGTGTGATTCTTGGATATTAGTTAGAAAGCCTTGGAGGGATTATGTCTCAAACCTTAGAAGAAGACTAGGTTAATTAAGGATATGCTTAGCAACCAAAGATTTTGATTATTGCTAAAATTATAAAGGTTAAGGTTAGACATTATGGTAAGCGTTTTATGCATAATTTGTAAAACTTAGCACTGTAAAATTTTATCTTAAAGATTCTTTAATATGAATGTGTAAGGCAAGTGTAGCCTTGGAATTGTTTTTAAAGGCATAAAATAATAAATAAGAAAAAAGCTATAATAAAAGGTTTTTACGACATGCTCAAGAAATACTGTTGGTGAACATTTATGCACAATACAAATTAAGCCTTGCTTAGCTAGGCTCTCAGCCAAGACCTTGTTAAAAGGTGGAAAAGATGGAATGAGACATTGGACCTAAGGGTAAAAGCCAAGACATTTTGAACTCCATGGTTGGCATATATATTAAAGATCCAAAACAAAATGTGTGCAACATTAACTATAAGAAAATTGGGTTAAGAAATTCTAGATAATTGAACTAGGAATTACTTGGAACCCTAAGACATTTAAATATAACAGTCTCTAAATTATCGACCTTCACTAACGAGATAGATGTAGTGTCACATTTCATGGTAAGAACGTCCACAATTTGTAAGAAGCCATTATATGAATATTCTTAGAAGGAAACAATTACATAATTAGTCTCACAGGAAATCCCATGGTGTGCTTTGTTATATTGGTGAAAACTTGTGGTTCTTAAAAACTTTTAGAATCCCACATGAATGCACCATTATGATTATCATTACCAAGTTGAATGTTTGATTACATTATTTGAAAGAAGTGGAAGAGACTAAATTATTCTTAAATATATGAAATTATATTATGTCATGAAGTGGATGCTAAGCATCTGGTTAATCACAATGTAAGAAAATATACATTAAATTAGTTCACAGATGGTAATATAATTTTATTAGTTAAAAATTGATGCCATTAACTCATAAGATTTATTCTATTATTACAATGATGTTTCTTGTTAGTGAATAATAGTTTTATAGTATGGCTCAAAGATCCCATATCAATCCACTTAGCTCTCTCCATTAATGCAAAATCATGTTGTTAAACTTTAAGTAAGAATGGAATTAGACATTATTAGAGTTAGTAAATTTGTTAGATAATTTATTTTATTTATTTCATCATGCGTAATAATTGATTTGATACATATTTCCTAGCAATTACATTTTATTGGACATAAGTGTTTATCAAATTGCGTTATTAGACTTGGTACATACAAGTTATTTTTTCCCATTAGACTTTTGCAGTTATTAATGGTACTTCCCAAGATTGGATTAGAATCTAGTAGTTTTACTAACTTTTTAGATAATTTATTCATGTTTTGGTCATGTGGATGGGAAAAATTGTTGGATTCTTAGCATGATAATATTTTTCTCATCACCTAGAAGTACAATATGATAATATCATTCATAAGAATTTTGTCACACTCATGGTTGTTTTTTAAATGTTATGTTCAATTATGTAATATCATTTGAGAGTTAAGCTATGGCAAAATGATAAGTAAATGAACTCATTTAAAAGAAATTTATTAAGAAAATTGTTAGAGCATATGACATCCCCACTTTGTTTGCCCTAAAAAGCGATGAAATATTGTCTATGTGCATATATAGTCATGCCATTAACAAAATAACGATTAACTATATGTTTCCAATTCCTACACTCAATGATTTGTTAGATCAAATAGTTGGAGCCACCATATTTCTAAAATGCATGTCGAATGTGGATACTACTATATTTGAGTCTACTAAGTGATAATATAAGACTGTTTTTAAAAGAAAAGATGGACTATATGGATGGTTAATTATGTCATTCATATTATCAAATGTGCCAAGTACATTATGAGACTTATGACTCCTTTTTTGTGCTCTTATCTAGGTCATTTTGTAGTTATCTATTTTCATTATATATTAGTTTATAGCCATAACATATTGGAATAGTTAGGACATCTTAGATAGTATGCTTTACATTAAGTGAACAAATTTATTTGTTAGTAATAGGAATTGATAACTTTTGTGGAAACAGTGCCATTCAAAGGTTTTATAGTTCAAAAAAAAAAGAATTATTTACTAATCCTAAAAGTATAAAATCTATTTTTGAATGGCGAACTCCAACTAATTTACATTACGCTTATAGTTTCATGGCTTTTCCACTTATTATCAATGGATCATTCAAGGATTAAGCATGATTGTTGCCTCAATTATAGATTATATCAAAAAGGGCGGGTTTAACTTGCAAAAAGTGGCAAAAGTTGCTTAGCTTAATTAAACGAAGCTATGTCTCAGGCTCTAATCCTTAGATTACAATACTTTTATGAAACCTTTGCAGACATTTTTGCACAAAGGATCGCAATTAGTGCAGCCTAGAGTAAAAGTTGTCCGCTTATAACTTTCATCAAAGATAATGACAATGCAAATAGAAGATAATTTCATGCCATGAACAAAGAGATGCATGAAATTTAAATTTATTATATATTTTTTCATATAACCTTATTCAATGTTAAAATTGTTTGAATATCTATTATTTACTCAACTTGATTATCAAGTCGCTAGATGCGACTAAATATAAGTGTTGGAACTGAATGGCTTAACATAAAAATTTATTTAGATGATGATATCAGATTTGTTAACTATTTCTAAAAATTGCTTTGTCTAATAATGGGAGTGAAAATAAGTTTTAATTAACTTAACATCCTTAATAGATGTGCAAATAGAAGTAGTAAACTAAAGCTTTATTAATCTTCTTCATAGCCTAATAATGGAACTTGTTTCATCCTGGGATCTTTTATTGTTACCAAATAAATTTCTTAAAAAATAAAACATTTTGTTTGCATGTTTTACTTATCATATTTTATCATCACATAGACATATTACTAAAACAAATTAATTTAGATGTCAAAATATATAAATGACAAGTAAATGCTTATTGGAAACAAAGAGAATTAATTGAAGATGATAATGTAAACATCTTTGTGTATTCTAAGAGATTCCACTATAAACAATTATAAAATTAATTGCATATAATGTCAGGCCATTTAGAACTATAAAAAAATTAAGCATTAACATGTATGCTTTAGATGTAACCAAAGATCATGAAACAAATAAAATCTTTAATATTCAAGACATTGTTACTTATAGAGAACCATACCTTATACCTACTTAGCCTTTTGACCCTTTAGTATTATAGACTGGTAAACCTATCTAACACTTATATTTAGTCGCATCTAGCGACTTGATAATCAAGTTGAGCAAATAATAGATATTCAAACAATTTTAACATTGAATCAGGCACGACACAGATTTTTGGTACATTTGCGAAGCCATCACATATTTAATGACAGTTGGATTATCACATAGAAGCTTGATTACTTAAAGATAGTGATGTTAAAGAAGTATTAGAGAATTCTCCATAACTCTAAAAAGTTAAGCTCCTTCCAACCTAGGGAGAGTGATGTTGTAGCATACCATACTTCATGCAATGGTTCGCCTTGGAGATTTACTACTCTTATTTAGACTTAAAGCAGTGCTAATATTTACCTCTTTACTTCTCACTAATCACTATTATCATTCTCATTAGTGGTGTCAATTATAGCTAACTTTTATTTGTTGAACATTTTAGTTTGCTTTTCCTTTGTTTCTATAGTGATTTATATTAACACTTTAGTTTAAGTTATTTGAATACTAATTTATAACTTTTTAGATATTTTTAGTTTTAAATTTTGTATAAGACATCCTTGTAGATGTCCTATAATTCTATCAATGCAAACTTTGTTTTAAAATGTCCTTAAAAAGGCTTAAAATGAAGTTTTTGACTATCTTTCATTACTATCCTATGTAGTCCATCACTGTTATCACCAATATTTGTAACCATTGCCCCTACCCATTCTAACCCACATGGCCATCTCAGCCATGTTTTAAGTATTACAACTTGAATGAAGTAACAAAGTGTTGTCTTTAATCTTGATCAATAACATATACTATCCACAATCAATCAAGTTGTGCATTTTAGAGGAGCCCTAAGAAAGATAACAAGTGGCTCAAAAAAGAAGATCCTAACTCATTATATTGCATTCTCAGAACCATCAAACCACAAAGAGAGTTCTTAATCACTTTATTTCAAATTTTAGAAAAATTAATAGCTAAGTCTAACTTTTTAGTTTATCCAAATAAATGATTGATTTTTTTGTTTGGCTTTCTAACAACTTCACTTATGTGTTTACCTTGCCACTTTGTCACCAATGTGTATTTCCTTGGTGTGGATTCTTAGAACAATTTTTTTCTCTAGGTTGTAATCTCTAACTGTAAGTTTAATGCAAGTCTTTAGCCTTTACAAAGGATTTTACTTTCCCAATGTTCCAATGACTTAAAATTCTAAGTCTATAACTTCCTTGGGCTAGCTTTTGTTTGAATATATTGGTTTTCCCTTAGCACTTCTCAATATTTTATGAGCTTAAAAAAAGTTAGCATATCATCCTACATGAGGCTTTTGTTTGAGCCATACAAATATGTCTTAGAAATAATAGTGTTCAAGCTCAAACATATCTCAAGGGTGGGGTTGTGCGTAAATTCCAAATATATGATAGATTATGTGATGACTTCTTTAGTCACTATGACATAGGAGTGAAAGCTTTAGATAAGCTAAGCCTAATTGAATTTATTGTAGATGTTCACTCTTTTGGTAAGTGCCAAAACATACAAAAAAAATTTTGCTCCTTTCATTTTACATATTATTTCTTAATATTTATTAATATATTTTGTGAGATATTATTCACTACAATTCAAAAACAATTTTTTTTAATGTGTGAATTTTGAAAAATTTTCACAAACTTATTTTACTCACCCCCTTATTAAGTGTTAGATACACAAGACTAGTATGAAACTTATTATTTTTAATCATTAATATGATGGAATATAAACTTATTATTTTTCTTAAAAAAGAAAGCTTTAAATTCTAAGAATAATCAAAAGACATAGACTTAAAATGTTATGAAAAACTTGAATTTTGATATATAGAAAATTATAAAATGCTTTTCATTTCCTACTACGTTCATTTTCAAGTCTTTAGTAATACTTAACTTTCTTAATATTTTTTCTTGTGAAAGCTTAGATGTGCATTTTGGAAGATCTTTAAAGAGTTATGAATAACATTCTTCATAAAATAATTTGAAAATATTCTTTGGTAATAGAGATTCAAACATTATGTTTTGGCTCATTATTTTATATCTCAAAAAGTGTACATTAAATTTTGTCATTTTCTTTTTCTAGAATTATAACTCTTGTGCTCTTTATCTCCTTCTAACATGGATCAAGAGAAAGGAAGTCCCACCCTAGTGCTTTATTTTTGTAAAGGAGGAACATTCTTAAGGCTTATTGCCTAGATTTTATTTGGTTTGTTTGACACCATAAAAAACAAATGACGCTTAATTT
Organism: Vanilla planifolia; assembly: GCA_023846275.1. NCBI lineage: Eukaryota > Viridiplantae > Streptophyta > Magnoliopsida > Asparagales > Orchidaceae > Vanilla > Vanilla planifolia. Next base: position 57,759 of record JAIUJO010000462.1, read on the forward strand.
ATTTTAAGAAAAGGTAATGAGGGTAATATTTGGGTTCATGAAAATGTAGAAAGGGGTTTATGCTTTAAATTATGTAAATAGCAATTGTAAAACTTTCTCCACTTTTGAAGGAGTGGATAAGTACTGGTAGGCTTAAGCTTGGCAACTTATGGGCCAATAAAGTCCATTGTTTTTTTGGGTAAACCAGGTCATATTTGGCTAATACTTCTCTTTAGTAAATATTTATCTTTCTTATTTCCTAACTCTTTAGTTATTTTAATCATTCGATGTAATATTTGGTGATCCATTATAGTACTCTATCAAAGTATTTAAAAATTCTAATAATTTAAAATTCACCCCCATCTTGGGTTTAGTTATATGACATCTAGTGAGTTGATTTATAAACATTACAAAAAAAACATAATGACCTTAAACTAAACGATGGTATCAAATAATCCCATGAGGACTAATGGTGGGTCAAAAGTAGAGATTGTATTAATGCTTAACTTATAAAAACTAAGAGCTCACAAATACACATCAATATAATTCATAAGAATTTTTATGCATTAAATAAGATGAAAGTTATTGTTAAATGTATGTATCAAGACTAGATTAATTTTTATAGGACAACTATAAATTGATAAAATATTATTAACAATCTTTATCCATGGATCGCATTTGGAACTTATTAATTATATCATTATTGTTCATCATATCAGCTGTGAAGTTATTTGGAAAATAATTAACCCATTTTAACAATTAAAGTAATTTGTTATATAAAAGATAGATGTTAAGATCATTTCATACTTATCATAGCTTCACTTAACCTGACTTATGCATCACTTGTGTAGTAGAGTTAAAAAAACATTAATATGTTATAGTACTAATATATCACATATTAAGCATCATTTGGTTGATTTTGACACTTGTTTGAAATGACTAACATTAATTTAAAATGATAATTTACATTTATACAAATGATAAAGTCAAATGCAATCATTTGTTATGATGATGTTATGAAATATACATGATTGGTAAGATACACAAGACTAGTATGAAACATAAAGTTATCATACTAGTATGAAACATAAAGTTATCATACTAGTATGAAACATAATACTACCATATAACACGTAGATAGAGTCATTCATGTAGGAAAGGATTGTACTACTGTGTTGTATTACTTAGGAATAGAATGCCCAATGCCAACATGGAAAGGAGATATGTGATGTGTGTTCTCATCAATAACTAGAATTGCAGTGTTAAATACAATTCCAGATGTATCTTCTATTGCGCAATTGTTGTGCAATAAGTCTTAGCGATGTAAGTTGTGCATATGTTGTGTAAACAATATGTTTAGAATAGGAAATCTATGAAGATTTTTATGCATTGCGAGGGAAAAAGAAGTTTTACTTAAAAGCCATACAACCAATTATATGAAATTATGAGTACTAAAATTCCTATAAATAAGCCTCATTTTTCTACCACACTGTGGCTAAGAAAACTATGGTGGATTTTAATAGTGTTCAATCATCTAGGATCATTTAATTTAATTGGTGGTCTTTCATGAGACTTTAATTGAAATATCATTTAGGGATTATGTTGAAGTGCTTTAATCTATTACTGAAACATAACACCTTCATACCTTCAAAATCATAAAACTCTCATAACTTTCATTTGTAACTTCTAATGTCAAATTATTAGTGATACTTATTGCATATATGTGGAATTAAATTAGGGTTAACGTTATCTCAATTCCATCGTGACTACATTCATGAAAAACATCTTTGCCTCTTTATGAGCAAGGAAAGATCTTAACTAAAGACTTTTTAATAAGTAGATGACTCACAACGTTACATTGAGGTGTTATAGTGCCATAGCATTTAGGACAAAAGTAAGGCCTTTTGTTAGTAGAATTTGGAAGGATTTACTCCAAGGCTTGTAGTAAAGTGTGTTATTGAGGTAAATATTGCTTGCATTCTTTTTGTGAGAGGATTGGCACCACATTTGTTTGATAAATTAAATTTGATGAAAATCCTTCTCGTTCAAGTCATGTTAAGTGAAGGAGTAATTATATAGGCCAGGTTATACAATTCTATCAGGAGGATGTTCAATATTGTTTAATGGTTTAGTATCTTAAATCTTTTAAGTGGTTTACTTTATTACACATTACTTCATATTTTATTTTTGAGAACCAAATGCTAGAAATAAAGTTCAAGAAAGATTTTGGATTATAAAAAAATTGATTAATTCCAATTCTCCTTGTTTAGTTGCACAGAATAGTGAACAAGTTGTATTAAGGTAGATTGTTGTGTTGATTAGAGAAGTTATCTATTCCATAACCTTAATGTCATAGACTAGTTCCTTTATAGGAAAATTACATTATTTTTTAAGTTTTCAAAATCCTATTTGGGAGCAAGCTCAAGTACTCACCAATGTTCATATGTTAACAATTTCTTTTTGGCGAAAGCCTTTTGAACTATTTTGTCCAAAAAGTTGACTTAAGGTTAAGGAAATTATTTGAAAAATTCATAACGTTATTATCAATATTTATTATTAACATAAGTACATAACTTTATTCAAAGGGTATAACATTTATTTTGTGCTATATTATAAGAAATTTGTACTTAAATGTTAATACAAAACACTTTCTTTGAGATGATGTGTGTGTTACATAAGTAATATGAAAATAATCAAAAGGTAATAAAAAGAAAAAGAAGAAGACAAAGGAGAAGAAAAGGAAGAGAAGGAGGAGCCTGAAAAATAATATGGAGCTTACTTGCATAATAGCTCATTATCATTGTAAATGTTCTTCATGTGATAAAGCTCATTTAAATATTTTATTTTATGATGAATGATTAACTTAAGAAAATATGAATCATTAACACTTGATGATTTTTTGAAGATTTCTTTCACTAGTGCATTACATGCAAAAAGGAATTTCAAGGATAATGTTTCATTAGAACTTGATTCAATTTTCAATTATTTGATATTAAAAAATAGGTTGCTCAAAAATAAAAATTTTTATTTCAAGAATAAGTTTTTTTTCTATTGTTTGATTTTTATGAATTAAATTATTTGATCAAAAATAGTTTTAGTTTATACATCATATATGCATATGCATGCATTCTCACAAACACTGGTTAACATTGAAAATGAGAAACTTTATGCATGAAAATGACTTATCATCAAAGACGAATTTGTGTGCTTTACATATGTATCATCAAAGGTAATATCAAATTATTTCTATAGACTAAGTCAAATTATATTACACTACTCTTTGAGGAAAATAATTTGTTCAATTCCATGTAAATATTTTCGAATTCATCGGTGACATTGTTTTGGATGTGAACTTAAAATACTTGACGCTCACCACATTATAAGATAGACACTCAAAAGGTTGAGAAAATAACTAATATTGTGCTTGATGAGTCTACTTATAAGATAAGTAGTAAAACTTCAGATCAATAGATAATGTCCATAAAGAACATTGACCTGAGTGAAGATGAAGGTGTAAGAGAAAGTAAAATAAAAGTACAAGGGACAAGTGATCAATTAGCAAAAGATTTGAAGTACCAAGCTTCACATAAAAATTCAATTATAAATGAAGTTAATGGAAGAGTTAGGACAACAATTTATATGAGAGAAATTAATCATTGTGTATTTTTATCTTTCATAGAACTAGTATCTATAGAAGAAGTGCATAAGGTTAACTATTAGGCTCATGTAATGAAAGAAGAGTCAGATAAGCTTGAGAGAAGCAAAGTGTAGGATGTAGTTTTTAGCCCTAGAGATCAATAAGTTGTTGGAACTAAAGGAATTTTTAAAAATAAGATGAGAATGAAGTGATCATTAGAAACAATAGTAGACCTAATGCTGAGGGCTATAGCCAAGTTGATGGTATATATTTCTAGTAGTCATTTATACTAGTGAAACCATTTGACATATCCTTGAATATTCATGTCATAAGAATTTTAGATTATTTGAAATTAGTGAAAAAGTGGAAGGATCTTTGTCACATAGTTGCAAGAGTGTTTTTGATAAGTTTAATAGGATAGATGAATATCTTCTTTTGATTACAAATTATGTAATAAAATATGAGATTTTTATTTTACAAATTTAGTATTTAAAATATTTATTCAAGAAACTTAGGTATGAAAATATAAAACATAGCAATTTCTAATGAATAAATTAGTCCATTTAGATTAGGATGAAATTGAGAGCCACTTTGATTAACTTTATAAAGTACTTTTTGGATCCTTAGTATATCATTTAATGAGCAAACCAAATACCTTATTTAGTATTGGATTATGTGTTAGATTCAATTAATATCCAAAGTCATCTAATAGTGGGTGAGGCAATCTTCAAATATGTAAAAATTACAATGAACATAGGCTTAAGACACCATAAAAATGCTTTTTCATGGGATCTTATAACTTCCAAAGATTTAGATCTTCTAAGCTCTAAGGTAGATAGAAAAAAACCTTAGGTACATGTGAATTACTAGGAAATATTTTTAATTTCATGGTCATGAAAGAAGAAAACATTGCATAGCCATATTGACCATAGAAGCTAAGTATGTAGTGGCTAAAAGTTGTGTTACCCAAGTGTTATGTTTGAGATAATAATTTCAAGATTATGCTTTAGATGTCTCACATATTCCCATTAGAATTCATGATATTAGTACCTTAGCTAGAGCAAAGAGCCAATTTCATCATTCTTGGAACAAACACATAATGTAAGATACAATATATAAGAGATCAATTAGCTAATGTCTTACTAAAATTCATATATGTTTCTATCAAATAAGAATTGGAAGATATATTTACAAAGTTCCATACATCTAATCAATTTCAAATAAAAAAAAATAATTTTGTCTAATGTATAAGTTATATCTCACTTTTCATAATATTAACGAGGAAGAATAACCATGGTTTAAATGAGTAGGAACATGTAAGAAGAGGAGCATGAATTACGTAGGAGCAAAAACTTTTCATTTCTAATACCACATATCATAATAGTATAGTTTTAACTTGTTATTTTTTATCGAAATATTTGTCTTGTACCGTAAAAAGGGAGAGATAGTTAAGTTACCATTGTGTTTGATGAGTTAGGTCATAAATTTTAACTTTTTCTTCTAATTGGCTAGTTTTGTGTGAAGTAGGTTTAGTTTTAATGATCAATCCTAATGCCTTTGAAGATGGTGAATTAGTAATCTTCAAAATACCTTAAAATGTTTATGAGTTTCAAAGATTAAACACATGCATATCAACTTTGAAAAGGTCTATATATTTGTTTTAAAATAGATTGTTAGCTTGTTAATTATGAGATACATCTCCATTCATCTTACTTTCACATTCTTATTTAAGTATTTCACTTGTTCATCTATCATTTTTATCTCAAACTTTTTTTGATTGAATCCATGTAATGCATCTTTTCTAAACTTCATGTTAATTGCTAAACTATCAATAAAAAAAATCAATTATGTGAAATTTTCATAATTTAAGAAAATTAACAGCCAAAGTTGTCGAAGTGAAAGCACTTTCGTCAACCAAGACAAACTTGGTTTGGTAACATCAGGTTAGGCAGCCAGTTGAAAACATGCAAAAAAGTTAGTTAGGGTGCAAGCTGAACCAGGTTGGGGTAAGATAGAGATTAAAGGCAATGATCTTGAATGTAGTATGAACATATAGGTATCCTAGGTGATGAAAGCCCCAGCATAAAAGGGGGAACCCACCCCTATTTGGTTAGCACTATAAACCCATGAAGGGTACTATAAAGAGAAAATGACTTTTCTTTTGAACAGTTTGGGACTAACTTACGTCTACTAACTCAATGCTACATGCATGCTATATTTCTCACCATTTGAGCTTTGACCAGATGGTAAATGTTTCATCAACTATGAGTGTCTTGATTCTAGCTCGAAATTGAATGACCAAGATCATGTTCGTCTTCATTGAAATTTTTTATTTTTTTCCTTCTAAAATAATCTATCGTTGAATCGAATCACACATCTTTCTCTATTTCTAAATCCTATTAATGAGATCTTTTCCAACTTTCTCATCGACAAATCAAACCATCCATATCTCATTCTTCTAGATAAGTTGGCCCAGTTCTAATCCACCTTGATCCATATGCATGAACTAATCTACATTTAAAGTATTTGATGTGATGGTTTATAACTTCCTAGATAGGAGCCAATGGCACCAATCTGTCCTATGTAATGATTAATTCCCTTGCCATTAATTAAGCCATTACATTGGTCGATTTTGAAAAACTATTTTGAATTGTTTGGAAGCAGTGCTTGAAACAACTTCATCTTGACTTTTAAGTAGCTATGATAAACTTTTTTCTATATAAATCTACCTCTTATTCATGAAATAACTAATAAATATAAACCAATCATTTAAATTTTAACAAAACATTGCATACTCTTCTTTTAAAAAAATTCATTAATAAAATTTATGATTTTATCATGAAAAAAAGTGTCCTAATTAACTGTCAAACACATAATACATTAACTAACCAATACTCTTAGAATGATCATCAAACTATTGACGATAATTTCATAGTAACAATATCCTTATTCTACAATATTTTTTGACAATTCCATCCATTATGGAACTATTTATTCTAAAAAAACAATAATAAGTCTCACCTTTCTTAAAGGCATTTCCATAATTATCTAATGTGACTCAGTCATCCTAACCTCTACAACACTTTTGTATTTCACACGTACCTATATCATCTTTGTTATTGATTTCATTCCTCTTCATATTCTCCTCTTTGATTACATTATTTTTGTGCTAAATAACCTTTGTGATAGAAACCCTATAAAGATTTGAATTTCTTACACATTCTACTACAAATACATCCAGAAGTCTTTTGGCCAATTTCAAGAAAAACTACTCCAGGAACTCATTATTTTAGTAAAAAATTAGAATATTTTTATTTTGGCACTTTTATTGTTTTTTTTAAATTTCATTAAAATTAAATTAATTTTTTTTTAATATGTTTTTGTTTTTTTTTGACATATCCTTTTTCATTTTTTTCTTTAATATTTGACTTCCTCTCCATAATATTACTTCTTTCAAATAAAAGGCTTTGTGATGTTATAAAAAAATCCATACAATAATTTCATTTCATGACATTTAAAATAAATTTTGATGCATTTACATTATTTCAACATAAACTAAATGAATTTTAATGGCTTTTTGCTATTTTGTAAACATCCCTCCATGCAAAAGTTTTGTTACCCAAATTAAAAAAATGATGGGATATCTTCGAAGCAACTCTTCCATGACTTTTCAAGTACCTACTAGTTAGTATAACTTGTCCATGGGATGCTCGTTTTTCTTGGTTTCTTGACTTCTCTCATTAAGAATGCCAATGGAATTTCATTATAAAATAAATTAGGATGCACCATTATGTTGCTTTGAATGTATTTACATGTATAAGTACCATTAGCAAAATAGTTTTATTATGTCAGAAAAAAAATACATGACGTACTCTAGCAATGATAATGACAGCTATTTAATAAATAATAAAAAAATTATTTCCATAATCTAAAAGACACAAAATGTCTTGCCTTTAATTATTCTTTTCTTTTCAAATATTGTAATACATTTCATAGGACTTACCTTTAAAAAATACATGATCCTCTTCTTAAAAGTCCACTTTCTTAATTTTCTTATCATATTTTTTATGGACTAAATATATTCTATTTTTATTCTTGTTTTGATTATTTAGATCTTCTTAATAGAATATAAAATCATATCTATATCAATTAGAGTTTTTCTAGTTTGTTGACACCAATATAATGATGATTAAGGGATTCTATTATGTAATACTTTGTATAGTGTCATCTCTATGCTAGACTAGTAAGTGTTGCTGTATGAAACTTAATTAAAAGTGAAATAGTTATCCTAGTTGTCTTTAAAAGATAATTTATGTAATCCTAATATATTCTTAAGTGTTTTAAATATTAGCTTTCATTGATTTTTATTTTAAGCCTATAATTTTGTGTTAGACATTAGTTGAGCATCGTATGGATCAAGAAACCTTTTACATAAGTATGATGTAAGTTTGGAATCCTTATGTAATATAATGTTTTGTCAAAAAATTCCCTTAACAAGTGAAATATGAGTTCTTGGGATTTAGAAGCCCATTTTCAAACTAACAAATATTTGGGTTTTAATCTTCCAAACATCTTGTTGGTTTAGGACAACTTGTTACAATAAATATGCCAAAATATAGAAAATAAAGCTCCTTCTATTTGTTATGGATATAACATACACCTCTCAATTATCTATCTAAGTATTTAATTGAACATTCTTTATGTTATATATGATAAAATTTTGCACCTATTAAAGAATTGGTTTCTACATTTAGTTTTCACTTGGTGATATAGTATCTCTAAATCATAATGATTGAAAAATTCAAGCTGGTCTATTCATCTTAAATTCAGAATTTATTTAACTTCAAATGAATTATAAATAAGACATTGTGTGTAGTTTGTAACAACAAGAGACCATATATGAAAACTTCAACATTTCTTGGATTGAAGTGTTACGTCAATATGTAAGAAAATAATTGGAGATAAAAAAATAAGGTTAATGGATGCTATCTCCTTATGATATTCTAAAAATAAATGGACTTATAAACCATTTAACAAGGGAGCCTTAGATGCAAAATAATATACTCAAGCTATGTTGGATTGAGTTATGCATCAAAATAAACTGGTAGATTAGGAATACATGGAAGATTTTGAAAATATAAAATTTGAAAACAAATAAAAAAGGAAAATAAGGATATAATAACATCATTATTAACATATTATTGACTTATTATTTTGCAAAAATGCTGTCATAATAGGCAAAATTTGTATTTTTGTGTTAGATAATGCTATTCTCATTTAATTTAAATCAACCTCTATACCTACAAATATTTTTCTTTTAAACTTTCACATATTATCTTGCTAGTTTTGGACAATCATGTTTGGCTATCAGTATGTCACAACTACCAATATAATAATATTCCTTCTGTTTATTATAGATATGACATTTATCTCTCAATTGTGTATCTAAATTCTTAGTAGGGCTTCTTCAATTTTATGAATTGAACAGTGGTGGTGTCCTCTTAAAGCATTGATAGTTCCAATTACTTTTCTTTTGGTGGTATAAGATCACCAATCCATAATATCTTAATAATTTAAGATGTCTAATTTTTCTAAATGTTTGAATATATTTATTATCAAGCCAATTATGAATAAGATACTATATTATTTCGGAATAAGAAGAAGCCTAAAAATTAAAACATAGGTTTTTTTGATGAATGTGTTGCATAAAAAGTTATGATAGAAATTGGAAATTAAAAACCAAGTTAATGTAAGTTATCTATTTACTATATTCTACAAATACATCGACCTATAAGCTGTTTAAAAAGGAATCCTTAGTTGTATTGGAATCTACTGAAGTTGTGTTTAACAAAATTATAGATAAAAAATTTGAAGATTTGGAAGAAATGGAAGACTTTGAAAAAAAATTAGAAGACCAGAAAAGATTATGATATGATGAACTTAGTAAATTTCTTCTTAAATATTATTTTTGGAAGGGAATTTAAATATGACTTTGTTAAAAAAGAACTGCACTGACAAACATCTTCAAGTCCAAGATTATGTAGACAGTATCATATTTCGATCAACCAACTTTGATTTATGTGAATGAATGAGTAACCGTATTGGTGTAAGATTTCAGATTGACATAATGGGCAAGTTTCTTTTTTTCTTGATTGAAAGATGAGAAAGGCATCCTCGTATCTTACATAAGGCTTACAAATGATACGTTAAAATTTAGAAAACAAGGATGTGGTTGCATCAAAGGAGTTAGTGTACAATAAAAATCATCTTAGTGATTTAATTCTAAGTGATATGTGTTTTGCAGTACAAACCCATGCCTCTTTTTAAAAAGAAATTAGTTATGTTTTATCAACTTAAAAACTTGTTCTTTGACGTGCAAGTGAAGCCTCCGAGAATGAATTTTATGTTTAGCTAAGTCTAATATAATTTAGGGATATAGTAGCATCATTATTAACATATATTTGACATGTTATTTTGTCAAAAATGTGATCATAATAAGCAAAATATGTAATTTTGTGGTAGATAATGTCATTCTCATTTAGTTTAAATAAGCATCTTTACTTACAAATATTTCTTTTTTATCTCACAAATATTATGATGCTAGTTTGGACAATAACATGGCTATCAATATGTCTCAGCTACCAATATAATAATGTTTTTTTCTACTTGTTATAGATATAGCATTTATCTCTCAATTATCTATCTTAATACTTAATTGGGTTTCTTCAATGTTATGCATCAAACAGTGTTGCTATCCTTTTAAAGCATTGGTATCTTCTATAGCTTTTCTCTTGGTGATATAAGATCTTTGAAACATAATGTATTAGTATTCAAGATATTCTATTTATCTCAATATATGAAGCAATTTTTTATGAAAAAAATTATGAATAATATACTATATAATTTTATAATAATAACAAAAACTAAATATTAAAACTCAAGCATTTTTTGATTGAAATGTTACATAAAAAGATAATAAAAACATTGGAGATTAAAAACAAAGTCCATGGAGGCTATCTATTTATGACATTCGTCAAATAGATAGACCTATAAGTAGTTTAACATGGAAACCTTAGTTGTAATGGAATCTACATAAATTGTGTTTAATGAAATCAAGCAGAAACAAGTGGTAGATTTGGAGAGCACAAAAGATTATGAAAAGAATTAGGAGACTAAAAAAGATTATGGCATAACTAACTTAGTAAATTTCCTCTTCAACATTATTTGAGGAAGGGAATTTAGATAGGACATTAATCAACAAGAACTACATTAATGAATTTCTTCACGACGACATTTTATATTATATGAATTTTTTTATCTAATTGTGGAATTAAAAAAAATTAATATGCTCAAGAATCATTTTACACCACTTCAATAAAAAAAATTAATTAAATATCTTTGTGGAAAGGCATTTCAAGAAAGTCTTAAGCCTTCTTTTTTGTGATCTTAAGCTTCATTGCATAGGAATTTGTTGTACCTATTTGTTACATGTGTATGCTAATTTTTTAATTTTTAAATATATTTTTTTAACTTTTTTTACAAATTAATCATTTCTAATTTTCAAAATTTTTTAACATTTTTCTTCACTTTTCTTGAGGATGATAACTTTCATAACTAAGTTTTAAGTAGGCTATTATATATTAAGTATTCAATTGCCATAATTACTTTTACATATTTTCAAGCTTATTATCCTTTAATTTAATTAATAAGATTTTTTAATTACATTATTGTGTAACTTTCTCATGTATCATGTAAATATATCGAATATTTTAAAAATAGTTTTATAATTATGTCATGTTTTTTTTGCATTTTTTATTTAGCTTATCATGTTTTGTTTATCCAACCACTATTTAAATCACAAAAGTTTTTAGATATTTACATATATTTTAATTGTACTAGCTTATTTAATACTAATAGCATATTTACACAATCTAAATAGTTTAAATCATTAAAACTTTTTATTTTAAATTTAATATAAATTTTTTTAAAATTTTTTTGTAAATTATGAAAACATTTACAAAGCTGAATTTTTTAAATAAATTATCAATTTTTTAATTTTTATTTTTTCTCTAAAAAAATTATATATTAAAAGTTTTTGTAGTATTTTTAATGTTTTGTGATATATTTTTAATATGCTATTATATATTTTAAATATATTGAGATTATATTATTAAATAATTACTTTTCAAGTGGCAAATTGCTTTAACATATGTGGCTTTCTTATTTTTAAAAGGCCATTTATGACACATTTGCTAATAGAAAATATTTAAGATGGCAAGTAATGTTTTATAATTTGATATTTATATGTAAAGAAAAATTAGTTTTTCGCAACATATATAATATAATTAAAAATATTTTATGTTTTTTTACTATTTTTAATATCTTAGAAATTACTAAATACTAAATTAAATATTTATGATATAAAGCTACATTTCACTTTTTATTTTAGTGGCATATTGTCTAAGTTTTTTCAAACACAGAAATTATTTAATATGACAAATTTATTTTTCCTTTATTCATTTTATATAACAAAGAGGAAACTAAATTGCAATTAATAATTTAATTTTACTCACATTTTATTGACATTACTTTAAATCTTTTTGAAAATTTTTTTTAATCTTTTTCCCAATTATGTTGCTTTATTTTATTTTTGTTGTAATTACTTGATATATCAGACATAATTATAAATCTTTTAAATATGAATTTTCTTTAACAATTATTTATCTTTTAATTATTTCAAAAAGTTTTTCATTTGTATGCATTTCTAATGCATTTTGTAGTAATTATTTAAGTCATTTTTTCATGATCATTGCGCATTTTATTGCTTACAATATGTTTATTTAAATGGCATTTATTTATAATTTATATTATGATTTTTAATTTATAGCCTTCTATATAATTCTCATGTTCAATATGATCAGCATTTTCTTCATTGGTTCCGACATCCATTATTTACTAATTTTCAAATATTCTATTATATTTATTTATTTTTTATTTTTCAATTAATTTTATTTTAATTAATTTTTTAAAATTATGGACACTTGGAAAATACCTTTCAAATATCATAGAATTACAAAATGGTTTACTATCATAATATTTTCATTATTTTTTAAATACATTAATATTTTAGCAAATATGTAGTACGTATATTTTCTTTTATCATGAATCTTTTACTACAAAAATTATAAATTGTATGATTTATTATTCTTTTATTTTTTTAACGATTTTATTTTCATTTTTCATGCCACTAGCATACTATCCATTAATTTATTATTGGGAAAATCATTTTGACTAGCTATAACCAATTAATTTTAATATTTTAAAAATTAATAAAGCATAATTTTTTGATAACTACATATTTTCACTTAAATTAAAATATTATTAATTTTTTATTTTTATGATAAATGTAGTCTTTAAAATAACTAAACATTTTCTAATAATTTATTAATAAATAATCTATTTTGTATTTCAGAGAAATTAAATTAGTTTAGAAAATGAAGATATAACTTAAATATAAACAATTGAATATAATTAAGGCAAAAAAAGATTCTTGAATTTGAACTATTTACATAACTCTATTATAATTTTCTTTTGCTAGTTAGACATGTTTATAAACGTGCTAATATAAATTGTTTTGTTAAATAAAGAAAAGAATAATTATTGTTATATCGAAACATCTAAGTAATCAAAATTGTAAAGAAAATGACAAGAACTAATTTAAATAAAGCTAACAAAAGGAATTGTTTTTTGAAAAATATGAAAAAATAAAACAGCACAAACTATAAACTTATCTAATTTAACAAACATATATAGAATTCAAATTGTATAACAAATAAAAAAACTAATTTACATATCATTACAAATAAAAAAAGAAAAATCAAAAATGAAAAAAATTAAAGAAAATAAAATTATTTGAGGAGTCATAACATATAATATTACAAATATATTCACAAGATAATATCAATAAAAATTGAAAAGAAAACTCCTTTTGACAAACAAAAGTAAAATTAAAGTTTTTTCACATCAAAAAATAAAAGTAATAGATGCTAAAAAATATCTAAAAATCATCAAAAATATTGTGAACAACGTGTCATAAAATATTGCAAATACATTGGAAAAAAACAAAAATACACAAAGAAATAATAATAAAAATTAGAAAAAATAAAACATATACTTTTTATAGTAATATTTTAATATTATATGAAAAAATATATATATAATGCATAAAAACATGACAAACTATTTTATTAATGATAAATATGATAAAAGATTTACGAGGAAAAAGGTAGGATGGGAATCTTACAACTAGATTTAGGTCATCCTCTTGTGTCACAACCATAAATAAATTTGGACAAAGAGTAGTAAAAAAAATAAGCATGGCCAGTCTTTGTGCTTCTCTTTAATTGCATGCTTGTGCCCAAAATGTTAATGGTGGAGAGGTCAAATATTATGATACAAATTCCACATTTTATTAAAGTTTTTTAAAATATTAATTGTAAGAATGCATGTATCAGAATGCTAACCTTCATATATGAAAACCATTCCTTATACTTAAAGCATTCTAAAAGAATAATTAGTATAAATGAAAAAATAATAAACGATCATTATTAACCTTGTAAAATAACTTTTTCTTATATTAGCTAACCCAACAATAAAGTTTCATATTTTTTGTATTTATTTTTTTTGAAAATATCATTGAATCGAACCTTTATTTTGAAGATGTCACCAATTACTTATCAAAATAAATTCATATAAATAAGAAAATAAATGTTATGCTTAGTGTTATATTTGAAATCAGGGACAAGAAAATTTTTTGGAGTAGCACAAATTCAACTTGTTATTAATTCAATGGTTTAGGTAGATTAAATTTAAGATAGATAAACTCAGATGGATAAGCCTCAAAAATATAATGCTATAATGTTTTATTACTATAATAAGAAATTGAATGAAGGGACATTATTGAGATTTTGATGGGTTTTAGTTAAAGTTGACTTAGGTAGATAAATTATAGAAAGTTCTTCAAATTTTTATTTGTATTAAAGAAATTCAAAACGTCACATTTCAACTTAAAGAACTATAAAGATTAAGTGTTGAATAATTACATGAATATTTTATGTGATAGAACTTACATGACAAAAATGTCAAGAACTTTGCACAACTAAATTCTTTTAAAGTGTAATATAAATGTAGCCAAATAAATCCATCACACAAATATTATGTATGCAATTTCCATAGTTAATAGCAACAGATTTGTTTGAGTCTCTTTAACTTGAATGGCTTCATCAAGGTTTATTGAAATGGGTCTAAGAAGTGCAATAGGATTAATATTTCTAAATTTATATAAGATATTCCCAAGTAAACAATAACGATCTCATTTACAAAAATTATAGCTTCCTAAAATATATTTAATGATCAACATGTTAGAAGATTGCACTTAGTAATTAAACTAATTTCTATAGTGGATTAAGAAATTTAAAGCTTAAGTATGTGACATGAATTATTTTATGTTTTGAATATAATAAAAACACATGTAATTAAGTCATAATTTTAGATGCTCAAGTTTAGAATATTGAATACAAGGGTTCACTTCTTTCAAGACTAGTGCTTTCATAAAACAACTCTAAAATGGACAAATATTTAAAATTTAATTTGTCATAAATAGAATCTAATCTTCAACAAAATATATCTAATGTACAAAAAATAGGCTATGCATGGCATAAGAATTGCATGTAAATGTAGTAAAATTTCTATGACAAGTTTTTTGAAAACTTGCTTTCAAAAAAGTTCAAAATAGTTAAAAAAAATTATTTGACCCTCCATAAGCCATTCTAAATTTAAACTTAAACATAAGTAGTTAAGTTCAAATTTCTTTTTCTATGTTAATTTTTTTTGGAGGTAAAGGAGACAAGTCAGTCGAAACTTTTGCTCTTATGAGAGCTACTTGGCCAATACAAAGCATAATAATCTTGAATTATACACGAAATTGAGGTCATGAGTGGAGTTGTTGAAACATTATTGCTACAAAATAATTTCAAATAAATAAAATAGCAAATGTGGTAACATCATGCCTTCATTTAGAATACAATAATGTGAAGCCATAATATGGGTTGTAGGAAAATGTTAAAGATGAGGGAAGAAAAGTAAAACATAGCAATGCAACAAGTAATGGTTTTCAATCATAATGGTTATTTCAATAACTCAAAATAAGCTTTGATAAAAAAATAATTGACCATTTGATAAGATTTTTAATGATATCTTTATCCACAACCTCTGTAATAAGAATTTAGTCCTTTTACATGATCAGAAGATAAATGGCATGATTGATGAAGATTTACTTAGGGCACCATAATACATAACAAGGTTTCTCTTAATAGTGTTGATTGATATAAAACAACTTAATTTATGATAATATTTGAGTTGAACAATTGAATTTTATTTTTTTAATTATTTCACTTTATTTTTCAATTTAATATTACTTTTAATGTTTCATATAAGTTTCCCATGATATTTTCAATCTTTCTTACAAATGGTATAAATTTTGCATGTTTTCATTAAGAATGGTAATTTATTCAATTTCTCTTTTAAGTTTTATTTAAAATTACAACATATTTAAAGCCTTGTGATGGAATAAATAGAAAGATATTTTTTTAATATTGGCATTATGGTTTTAGAAATATTTTTTCAATATTTAAAAGAGTACACAACCATAGTTTTCTATTAAAGTATTTTATGTAATTATTTGATATATAAAATATTATTTGAATTTATCTCGACCATTGTTGCCATTCTTTTCATCACTACATTCTATCATAAATCCTATTATAGAAGTTCCTTCTACCTATCCTACATTAATAATGTTTGGCCATGTTTTTTGTCCCTTGGGCCTAAAACATATAAATCATTATGCATTATATTCATTTTAGCTAAGCCACCTCAAAACATTGTTCATGTTAAGAAATTAAGTATAATAATAATCACCACTACGACTGTGGTGCCACTAAGAGTGTGTAAGTGGTTCGCATTAAACACTACATTAATCATAACAACCCTTCTAGCAAGAAGCACGGATCTAGTAGCTCGAGCTGCATCTTTCTTCATAATGATTTATGTAATATGCCTTTATTCTTCATGTTTTGGATTTTTAGTTAGAAATGATAACCCTTGACACAACATAAGTTACCTTTCTCACATTTTTAATTAGGTAGAAATATTTTTCATTCATATCTTTAGCATTCTCTTACATCAAGCAATATTTGGCATAATTTTCATTTTTTATAGTTTGAATAAATGTATTATACACTACCTTATAAGTCATTCAATTTTTCTTTGAATTAATTAGTCCAACATATAAAATAGAAGTTATTGATGTCATCAGAGAACTCCATTTTGATTGCGAAAGTTGGTAAATTTTTGTGTGTGATTGCAATATTGAGACAAAATTCTTATTAAGCACTTCCTCATTTTTGTATGTTTGATGTGCATGCTTTTATCATTGAAAATGTATGTTTATTGAAAGATGCTAATAATATTAGTCCAAAGACAAGAGATTGAGTCTATTTATTATAAGAGTTGAGATGCTATTCTTATGGTCATATTTGAATATTCTATTTATCTGTTGTACTTACTAAATAAATTTCCATGGTTCAACTACAACATAAGATGAATAGTATTAGTGATGACCAAGTGTAAATGGAGGATAATGTAATTGACATAGATCTTATTACCCTGTTTCCTGCAATTTTTTGTAAGCCTTTAAACTTGTCTGAGCTTCTACATATAGTATCTTATGGCTACAGCCAATATTTTTCTTACATAATGTTATGATTTGAAGTAGTGCTGCGTCATATTAACACTATATTTTGATAGTATTTACTTTGTCGAATACATTCTTGACCCAATAAATATTGCAGTTGTGTTGAGAAAATAGAACACTTAAATTAATAGTGCTCACCAACTAGTTACATTCAAATATTTTTATGTTATGATTTTAAATGCACACAAATAGTAACTCAAAGAAGTAGAAATACATATCTTACAAAAAAAATATTTGTATTATACAAAATAGATAGAAACCTTAAATATCTTAATTCTACCCCTACATAATATGAAAATTATTCCATATTTTAAATGTCATCCTCTCTATGATGACATAATGTATGGAAGCTATAATTTCTTCATATTAATAACAACTTTGTGTTTATGTAGAATTAACATTCAATCCTTATATGAGTTGAATTTTTTATTGTAGCTTTTTTAGCAACTCATACTTAAACATTATTCTTTTTGTTATATACTGAGCTCCACTTTATGTTCAAGAAACTAGTTTCCATGCATGCATCATGCGACTTTCTAACTTCTATTGTATATTTTCTCTATCATGGAATGATTCAATGTACACTACAATCCACTAAAATGTATAAATTGCTAATTTAGAATTGGTTGCAAAATTGTAGAGCACTACTTATGTTCATTACCTTGATTTTTGGAGTTTTTTGATTTATTTAAATATTAAAAAATCTAAAATCATTTCCTCGAAATTATTTCCAATGGAATGAATCACCTAATTGCTTCCACTATTTTTTCTAAGTTCTTTCCACTTAATGTATGAATCGAAAAATCATTTGTTTGACGTCTACTTACAAAGTTTGAATGATTTGAGAAAAAGCTTATTATGAAGCAATAATTCTCTTTATTTTAATTTTATAATCAAATTTTGGAAGTAAGATACTTTCTTCTAATCTATATATAGCGTGTAGACATACAAGCTAAAGGAAGATTTATTTAATGTAATCCTAACCCCTTGCAAATTTGATTTACCTAGCATATACTTGTTTATCTCTACAAATGTTCCCACTTTTAAATTTTTTATTTAATAAGCTTTTAGAGTGTTTGAAGAGCTATAGAAAAGTGCTAAGAGTAATAATAGATTTCAGATGTTCTTGAATAATGATAATTATGTTGTTCCCATAAGCTCGGAGAGTGATAGATATAGTTGATCTACGTTGTTACTATAATATCATTCTTTTTTAAGAAAAAAATTGTTAGTGCTTCTTTTGAAGAAATCTATGAATGAGATAAAAAGAAAGGAACACAGAGGATTACCATTATAAGACTAATTGATGGTTGAAGAAAATTACTTGGTGATCAAATAATGATTGTCGATATCCTGCGTTGTAAAGGTATTTCGTGGGCACCATAATAAAAATCATATTAACATTACTGTTGGAGAATGTCTTAAAAAGAAATTTTCATGATATATTGTAATTCACATTTCTCAAATCCAACTTAACCATAAAATTACCATTTTATTTTTATTGTTAATAGAATATAATATTTGTTGAACTGCTAATATGTTCTGTACAAAATCTATACATTTACAAAATCAATTTGCTTTAGAGAAATTAGTCTATTAAAATTTTGTATGTTTAATCAACAATAAGCTTTGTGATTGTTATTTTCATGATGCTATGAAGAATATTTGGTCTAAAATCAACAATGATTTTTACGTTATGAGATTTAGGAATATATATAATATGTGCGTCTAAACTACCCTAAAGAATTGGTGATTTTATAGAAAGTTGTTAGCTAAACAAAACACAACATTTGAGATTAAATCCAAATAATTAGTGAAGAATTTTCCATTAAAACAATTAGTGCCAAGAGTGCTATCAAAATTGATATTAGAAGTTAACACTTTATTTCCTCCTTGGTGTTGCACTATTTTATTATTTGTTTGCTTTTATTAATAAGGAATGGATGGAGTTAAACATATTTCACTATCAATTACAAAGGAAGTCCTAAAAAGATTTTGTAATTGGTTGATTATAATTGTCGTTATATTTTCCTCTTTGTTTGCTTCTTCGCTTCATCAATATTATATAGGAGAATATTGTATTTCTTTCTCCTTCTATCATCCATCTAATTGCTTCTTTCTAATTCCAATAAAATTTTACTCTTCAAAATCTCATGAATAACAAGAATAGACAAGATACAATACTTTCTACCAATCCTCCTTTGGGTTTCCTTAAAAAATTACTTATTTCTGACTCACGTATTCCTTATCTAATTTAGTAGGATCAAAGATTTTTGCAAATGTTCGTTTTTTTACTCTTTAAGGCACATTTATTTTAAAGAAAGTGGCTTCTTCCCAAAGCAGTTTAAAAAACAATTCCACTTATTGAAAGTAGTTATCTATTTCTCATTAACCAGCAACCTATGTAGTCTTTTCCAAACCCGTATTGTATAAGCTTTTCTTTCCTATCTAAAGGAGTAACTAAAAATGTCTCTACTACTTAAGATGACATATAATTATGTAATCAACAAAATCTTTCATTGGTTTTAGTTTAGGAGTTGATAGTCCATTTTAATCATCTGAAGATGTGATTTCATTAAACTCCCTACCCACCATCCATGGATTTGTTGTATTGTTGACAATGTGAAATGGCTTGCCCATATTAAGCTCCTTCTAGATGCCTGCTTTTGACTTTGGTGAAACTGTAGCTTGCTTCAAAAACCTTGGCTTGATGCTTGATATTGATATGAATAAACTACTCTTCATTAATGTCAACATTATAGTTGAAGTCATTCCAAAGATTCTTTGTCTTTTTTGATATACTGTAATAATAATGTTAAAAATTGAATTTAATATCAAATTTTTACTTCTTATTCATAAAAGATAGGCGTTGACATGGAAACTTATCAAACTATATATATTTTAATAACTTGATTAATAACATGGCTAAACAATTTTGATAGCACTTTAAATATTTTAAAATAAGAAATTATTCATAAAGAATAACATTATAGACAATTTGGATAGTTGAAAGAATCCTCTAATTCTTTTTAGAAAATGATCTACTTTCAAAGGGCCTAATCATTGATGTTATTAGGTGAAGTACTAAAACATTGAAAAGGTAGATGCTTTGTTGTTTTCCAACATAAGCAATTGATTGAAATACAATTGAAAGAAAGGGTAAAAGCCATACACAATTTTTTGTACAAAATGATCATTCATTCTATTTTGTACTCTTACATATAAAAGTTATGCAGATACACAAAACAAAAAGCCTACTTTTATATAAAAGATGCCACTTACAAACTAGAAGAGGTTAGACATTCAATATTAAATAAAGAATCATATAAATATGAAAAGTATATCATACATGTTCAACTCAGTTACAATTTAGTCATGACTTAGGATTCTCATAGAATAAATAATTTATACATATGAAAAAGAGTTTGTATAAATGTTGAATGTAGAAGAACTCAACTCTTTGGACATTAAAAAAATATGACAAGATAAGTAACTTGTAAAACAATATTCACACATAATATTTCTACCATAAATAATAATCATATGTATATAATGAGATCATTATATATATATATATATATATATATATGTTATATTTATGTTCTAATTTTTACCAATAAAATAACACAAACACTAGACCAATCATGTGCAGTAATCAAATTAGATGATGTAAAACAAGAGAAAAATTTATGCTTATTTTAAACTTTTTTGTTAATTTATACCACATATTTTTATTCTATGATTTTTTCCATTGAATAGTTTGTATTCTAGAGCTAAACTTGCTAAATGGAACTCAAAAAGAATTATTTAATTGGAATGGATACTTCATTTTGTTAAAGTAAAACTTACCTATAAAAAAAAGGTTCAATTGTTTTACCAACAAAAATACACCAAACATTGGATCTTGTAGTGGTTTAGCTACAACAATTGAAGAAACCCCATTTGAATCAAGATTGGGAGGTTACTCAAGCCATTAAGTAGAGCCATCTCTTCAATGCAACTTAAGGTGTCTGTTTGCCTCGCCCAATGCAATTTTACACTTTCAGTAGTTATTGCTACATCTTCATAATAGCTCAACAAAAGTTTACTACATATTATCTTTATTCAATTATCCCCAATACTTTTCTTAGCTTACTTTACAAAGTTGGATTTAAAAATTGAAATGCAAATGTCTTCTCGTCATTTTCTATTTTGATTTATTAATTTTTTTATTCATGTAATTTTTATGCATAACTTTAGATTTTAATGTTTTTTTATTTTTAGCATTTTTAATTTAAAATTTCATTAATTATTTACTAAGATAATATTTTATGTCCATTACAAAAATTTTTCTTTTAAGATTTAAAATTGTTTTAGATATCTAAATTTTTATATTTTCATTGGATTTAGTTTTTTTAAACTTCTCGTGAGAAGTAGAATTAGAAAATTTTGTAAACTACATATGCACATAGTTTTTAGCATTCTAGTGTCAAGATACAATATTGTCTTGTTTGTCTTAAATTCATAGCAATTTCTATTTATTAAATTAAGTTTATTTGGCTTACTTTATGATAAAAGTACATGCTAATGAATTTTCAAGATATTCAAATCGTTTGCTAAATTAATTTTCTCTATTTTGTTAAAATTAAATAGTCATTTTTTTGAGTTAATTGTTTCTTAAAATAACATAATTTTAAATTAAAGGTTAAAGACTTTTCTATTTTTAATAATAAGAAAACTCATTTGTCGATGAATAAGTCAGAATATTGTCTCATGAATAAGTTAATTAAATAAATTTTACATTTCTTTTATGTACTTCTAAATATTTTATTTTTTTTATAACTTGACAGATTTTTAAAACAAATTTTTTGAATGGCATGTTTTATCTATTTCATTAAAGTTTTTTATTTCTATTTTAAAATTTTATACTCTTTTCTTAGTATTTATATCATTTATTTGTATAACATAAGATGCCTACTTCTAATTAAATAATCTATTAATTCATAGACTATGCAATTTTTAAGTCAACTTTTACAAAATATTTTTTTTTTTTGAAAAATCTTCACTTCATTTAAATGAACACTCTCTTACTTAAAATGATCTACTTTTAGTTTTTTATTCCACATAACATCTTTTATCTTCAGAGATTTATTAAGACTTATGCATTATGAATACTATTTTGTAAATCTATGCACATATTTTTTAATTATTTCCTTTTGTCATTTTTTCCTATTTTTTACTTTCTAAATTTCTTGGTTTACTACATGAGGTTTATTTTTCTTACATTATTAGCAAAAGTTTTTGTTAACCTACTATGTACATATTTTAATTAGCATTAAATTTTTAATATTAATTGTGTATATTTTATGTTTTTTGTTTCTTTTTAAATTTACTATTAAAGATAATCTTTACAAAAAAAATTCTAGCACATGTGTTGCTTTTGTGTAATACAACAAATAAATTTTGTTGCGTATTTCTTAAGGTTTTTAAATATTAAATTTCTTATAAATATTAATTATATTTAATATTTCATTGTAAAAAATTAACATTTTGGAATATTTTATTTCTACAGAAATTTTATTTCATGTTAATAATATATTTAGTTGCTATTATATTTTTATCTTAGAACATTTTCATTTAATATTTCATGTTCCATTTATTACAGATTATTTTTGTTTCATTTAAAGAAACTTTTTTGTGATTATTAGTTTATTTTATGTATTACACTTAACTTCATTTTGTTTTATTTTTGTGGGGCTTTTTATTTTAGTTTAAAAGTTTTCTTTGCTTTCCATAATGTCATTTTATTTTTTAAATAGGATTTGCACATAGCTTTTCCCAACTTGTTTAATTTCCATTTTCATTATTAAAAAGTTGTTTTTTTCTAATATATGAATTATATTTTTTGGATATTTTTTTAAAATATTTTTATAGATATAATGTAGATAGAAATTTGATTTTTATTTAAAAATTAAAAAATATAAAACATAAGTAATCTTCAACATTTAAATTTTTATTTTAAAATAATTTTGGTATCATTTTTACAAGATTGGAATTTTGCATTAGCAAACTATGAGTAATGTTTTATGTTGTCATCTAGCTAGAACCCTTACATTGTCAATTTCGTGTTAGTTAATAATTTCATGTTATGTTTTTTACTCCTTATTTACTTTCTTTAAAAATATTTACTAAGCTTATATTAAGAAGAAAAATTATTTTTATCATGTATTGTTTTTTCATTAAATACTTTAAAGTACTTATTAATTCATTAATTTTTTATTTTTATATTCTTCAATAAAATATTTTTTGTGATTATTATTCCTCATCAATTTCTTTTACAGAGTTATTTTATTATTTGAAAAATATGTACAACATTATTTAAATTTTATATGTCATAATTGATTATGTTTGCCAGTAACATTATACATAGCATGTTAATATTTTTTAAGAAACAATTTTTTTAAATGCGATACGTGTTTGAATGTTTTAATTTCCAATACTTATGTACTTTTTACCTATTTTTATAATTTAGATATTTATTTATTTATTTATTAAAAATTGAATATAATGATTTTTTTAGTTCAAATGTTAAACTAATTTGCTATCCATTAAATATTTAATACTGATAGTAATTTTCTATATTTTCAAGTGCAAAAAGTTTTATTTTTTCACTAAAATATTTTTTGCGGTGATACTCATGGTAAATCTTTGCATAACGATTATGTTATTTTAATATCTTTATTTTGAAATAACTTTTTCAAGATTAAATTACCCAAAAGTGTTGTTTTCAACTGGAATATTATTATTTTGATAATTTTCTCTTTTTTATTAATACAAATTTTTTGTGATATTAAAAATTCATGTTTATAATTAATTTTTCTATATGTTTTGATATGATGATCACAATATGACATTAAATATTTACCAATATTTTTTTGAACTTTACATTATAGCAGTTAAATCTTATGATGCTTTGTAATAGTTCAGGTTTTGTGTCAATTTGATTTAAAAGTTCCTATTAAAGTTTGTAAATATTATAAAAAATTTTCACAAATCTTTTAATGATTTATTTTTTAAAATTATTATGACAAAAAATAAAATTTAGAATTGTTACATAAAGTAAAAAATATTTTATTTTATTTTTTATTGTAAAAAAATTTTATATCAAAAAATTCACTACTGTTAACTATTTTCCAATCTTTTTGCCTAAATCTTTTTTATTTTTACTTTTCAACACTGTTGCAATAATCAAGGTAGTGTTATTCAAAAAAAAGTTGATATATTCTAAATGCAGAATTAAAAGAAGATTTCGTTTATGTTGTTGTCTTAATTATTTTTTAAAAGATTTAATGCAAATATATAGAATCCTTATTTACACAACCGTTTAAGATATATATATATATACAACAATGGTTTTGGATATTTTTATTTTCAATAAAATTTTTGTTTTACTTCATCGTTTTTGTGAAATCATTAAAAACTTAAAACAATTTGTAGAATTGATCATCATCGTAAAGAAATTTATGTTTTATTAATATAAAGTAAATTAATATTCCTAGCTATAAATATTAATAAATTGTTGTTAATTGCAATGATTTTAAACTTTTCAATATTGGGTTATAATTTACAGCTAACTATATAACTCAAACCATCATTAAAATAACTTTAGATGTATTTGTATATAAATCATATAGAATATTATTTATTTGTTATTATCATAAACAGTCTTTAGCATTGCAACTTTTGATTTTTCATTAAATAGTTTCTATGGTTACGTTTTTATTGATGATATGCTATTTAAATTTAATGTAATTCATTTTTTATACCATAAATATTTGTTAATCTTACTATTCTATAATAATATTTTAATCTTTTATACATATACTTGTACTAACACATTTTGTGGATGAATGCCTTTTAATTTTTATAGTTGAACAAACTATTTTTGTAAATGTGATTTGTATTATTTTACATTGAGTTTTTTATTCTATCATGTAATATAATAACTTTTTATTATTAATTATATGTTACTGAGTTTTGTTAACTTTTTTTTGTCTTTGCTCATTTCTATGCTAAAACATTTACTAGTTATAAATTTCCAAAACATATTCTATTTACTTTTATATAGATAGAGTTAAGAATTTCAAGCAACTCAATATCTTTATTATTTTTATTTAACATTTTGAATAATCTTTAATTTATTGAAACTTTCGCATTTATGTGACACATATGTTTTGAAAACAATAAAATCTTCTATTTTTAATCCAAATTTTTCTTGTGATATATTTTTATGTTTTTTTATATCACGTTTGACATGTTTGTAATCTCTTCATAATGGTTTGTCCATAATTTAAAATTATAATTTTACATTGCATTTTTTATTTTTTATTTAGTGTTTTATTTAAAAAAGAATGTTGGGACAATAAAATTATTTGAAAAAGACGGAAAGAACCTTAAAGATGTAATAATATATTAAAAAGAATCCAATGGCTATAACATCACTTCAATTAGTAAAAACTTTTTGGTAATTAAATGATAAAAAAATAGTGAAAAAAATATTAACAGATGCTACATAAAAAAAATTGAATTGATATAGAGACGACTTGCCAAAGATGTTCTATAAATTATTTTTGAAATAGTTTTTATGACATATGATTGTGAAAACAAAATAAGTGTAGATCAAATTATCTAATGAAGTGATTACAATGTTTGTTGGCTATTATGGAAATAGATGAAGTTTTAATTAGATGGAGCTAAGATTGTTCAAATCCTTTCTAAGAAGAAGCTCTTATATTTTTGTGAAATTTTTCTTGGGTGATTATTGGAATCCTATCAAATATTCAATAATCATCAAATAAATATTTAAAATTTTCAAAGAGGATACATATTGTTTGATGAGGTCTTTAAAATGCTAATATATTGCACACCAAAATAATTGTATACCAACAAAAATAAATACAGCACAATAAAGACAACAAGCTTTACTTTGCACAGCAAAATTGTTGACATTTTTTTTATGGTAAAGCATATATTTTATTAAGTATGATAATGACTTATTATGTAATATAATCTAAAAAAATTTTCTTTCATGTATTGATGTCAAGGGTCTTCTTATTAAATTATTATGATAGCTCACTTTATTTTTGGGTAAATTTTTACGCATCATGTAAGAACATGACAAAACTCAAATGTAACAGTTATATTTGTTAAATGCATAGAATGACTATTAATTTATTAACATAATAGGTTGAACAATGTATTCAAATTTAAATTATTTGAAAAAAAAATAGGGAGTTATTATGGTGGCAATAAACCTCAAACATTATTTATGCTATAACAAAAATTTGATTAGAACTCTAAAATATAAGGAATAAGTTTGTTATCATTTTAACATAAGTTATCTAAACGCTTTGATTCCTTAAAAATTTAGTTAAAAAATTTTATGGCATTAAAATTTTCAAGACAAAATAAAACAAAAAAAATTAAAAAAATCCAATAAATTAAATATTAAAAAGTCTTAAAAAGATTTAAATCAATATACATAATTGATATAATTTTTTAATTAAAAAGTATTTTTTTAGCAATAACATTTGACAATATACTAGTTTATGTTTCAAAGAAATTTTATATTCACTAATTTGCTGGACATTTTGAGCATTTAATTATTTTTTTCTTTATAATAGTTTCTTTTCTTTTTCAAATATTTGTTCTTTGTTAAGTATGTTGGTGTTGTTCTTATTTTTGATTTTATGATAATTTTTTAAAACATAGTGAATAAGTTCAATTATGATAATAATACAATTATTTTTTAAATATTTGAAATATTTTACATTACCAAAAAAAGTATATTTACTATAAATTATTTATAAGCTTCTCAATATCATTTTTCTTTTTATATTTTCATATTTTGATAATCTTACATTTATCATGGTGTAATTTGCAAAGAACTTCTTTACACTTTATCATGTGTATAGTCCTTATCTTTAGGTGAATCTTCATTTTGGTCCTTTACTTTACTACAATCTTTAATTTTTTATGTTTAATAGCTATTAACCTTTTTTATGTTTTATACACCTTTCATAGTATTTATTGAGGTAATACTTTTTAACATTTCTTGAATAAAAATTTTAATAATTGAAACACATCAAATTTTTATTTTTTATACATTGTGTTATGTTTTAGGTGCCACATTTTTGGTGTCCATAAACATATCATGAAAGCTTAAGATGCACATTCCTTGTTTTAGGTGTCTATAAAATGATTGTCCAAATTAATTGAGTAAATTACCTCTTTGTCAGTTAAGATGTACTCTCTTTTTTTTCTTCTTTAGTTACCATGCAAAAAAAGCTTCATTGATTTCATCCTTCACATATGCTATCCTTCTTTGACTCATTCAAAACAGTTTACGACATCTTTTTTTGTCTTTTTTTTTTGCTCTTCTTCTCAAATGACTATTCATATGTTATCTCTAACTGATGCAAATTTCATAAACAATTTATGAACTAAAGATTCTATTAAATCAAAAAGTATTTAAAGCACATTTGACATTGGAGCATCTAACATTAGTTGACAACACACATTCGCTTGTGTCACACTAGTTCCATAAGTTCATCAGTACAAGATTTAGTTGGAAATTACTTGAAATTAAATTATCTTATTGATGTTACTCGCTGGCGCTATCCACCATAGTCTGCTGCCTTCATCGTTGTGGTCAACAGCCACTATTGTTGCCCAAGCCAACACGAAAACCCATGTGACTTGAATTGACTTGAAACACTATTTCACCCACACTTGAGCGAGGTCGACAAATTACACATCAACTATCTATGTTAAGCCACTACTCATATAAACCATTCTTCTTTGTTCGACCAATGCCTACTCAAAACTCATATTGATAGCTCTATCATGCTGCTTCACCCATCATTTTGTCACCTATTTTTTCACCACTCATCATTACTGCCACTCAAAATGCAACTTCAGTCTTGAAACTACTTAATTTGATTAATTTTTATGTGTTTTTATTGTTTTATTTTTAAAGAAATATTAATAATGAACCTTTGAACTCTCTATAAATAAGGATACTCATCACAACATAGGAGATGAAAGTTATACAATTAACTTGTTTTGTTTGTGTGTTTTCACCTTTATGACAAAAATGTGTGTACTCAACTCTAGTTGGAGAGATCCAAACTTTTGCTGTGGGAGATAAGGATTGAAGGTGAGAGATATTCCATCGGGAGAACCAACAACCATATCCCTTATTTGAAACAAGGATTGAATGTGAGAGGCATTCCACTAGAAGATTCGATAAATAAATAAATTCTTGCTTTTGCCAACAGCCAAAACTTCCCTACTAATCAAAATTACCACCATGTCACTTTTTTACCACATTAGTGCTATAAACACCAAATATAGTTTACCTTAAATTTTTTATTTTTTTTGTTTGAAATTGGATGCAACAAAACTTGTTTTATAAGATGTAATGCTTAATAATTAAGGTTTTTTCACCTACTCAACTAAATAATTTATGCTAAAAATTTAGAATACAATCATTAGATAGTTATAAAATATTGTACTTGTAACTAAATCTTAATTAGTGTATAGTAATGCTTTATATTTCTTAATAATCTATTTTGTATCCCTAGTTTTATAAGATCCAATTTTGAGTATGGTAAAAGTTAAGATTTATTCTACTTCAACTTTGGTATCACAAAATATGATTTTCTTCTAAAACATTCTTTTGTTTAGTGATTTCAACTTTGATGTTAATGCTTATAATTTTTTATTAAATTATTTTCTACTTTTATTGTGTTTTTTAAACTTTTGTTTTAGATAATATGATTTTCTATTCTACATCAACTTTAGTATTAAATAATGTTATTTTCTATAAAAAAAATATTTTCTTTTCCTTTTTCTAACCTTTATCCACTAAAGAGCAATTAATTTGTTTTGCATAAACTTTGACTTAAAAAGAAGTACAAAGGCAATGCTCTAACTTCCTATCATCTTTTCAGAGAAATATTTTGTTCTATCAAAGATTTTGTCTGGCAAAAGTGAGACCTTGATCACTTGTCATTTTCTTAGGGGCATACCTTATATCGGTTTTACTAGTTTATAATAGTGATTGGTTTGCTTTCATAATTATTCTATTAAAAAAATTCCAATATTATTTTCCTTGATTTCTTCTTGTATAAGAAACATTGTTAATACTATAAGATATGGTTGGACTTATCAAATTACCAATCAAAGTTAAGAATTAATTTAAAACTAAACACAAACTATAAACTAAGACCTTATGCTAGACATATCCTAACCAATCGCACAACTCATCGACATGGTTGGACAAATCCTCTTAAATAAAAAACTTGAACCAAATCCTGGAAGAAAAGGGACAATAAAAGAAGAAAAAATGCACCAATGATTTTTAAAAAGTAATCCTAATAGACATAGAAATCACAAAAGATTTGATCCATTTGATATATCTAAATAAGATATCTACAAGAGAAATCATGATAGGTAAAGAAGAAATATACATTTTGATGAATTAGACTAAAAAATGATCCAGATATGTCTAATGAAGAAGAAAGACCTAAGAGATATAGAGATTAGAATATATCCTTAATGTGAAACTATATGCATCAATTTTTTATGATAATTATGATCCTAAAGATCATATTAACTAATAGAGTAATATGGATCACTATTTTATCTAGCAACAAATGTACAAGTAAAAAAGTATTGATTTTTTAATTCTACACCCATTATATTGCCTGTAGGTTTCTTACAAACTTAAGGTAACAATATGCTAACAATGATGAAGAGGTACCCTAAACGTAAAGAAACCTTAAGATTAGGATATATAATAGATTTATTCCAATAACCTATAATATCAACATATAAGATAAATAACAAAAAGTTTCTTAATTTGATAAATCTATTGAAGAGTATATTAATAAGTTTGAAGACTATAAACTTAAGTCAGATATAAATGAGATCAAGTATGTAATCCATTTTTATTTTATGGTAAATTTAATGTAATACATATAAGTAGAGCATAACTTGAGAAATGTTACTACCTCAGAGCAAGCTTATTGCATAACTCAAAATATTATAAAAAGTAAACATTTTTATTTTAAGAAAAATAATGAGCCAATTCCTCCAAATGTCTGTACCATCATTTTTCAATCCTGTTATACTCACACTTCTTCTACCTAACCACTATGGTCTTTAAATCTCCAAACCTACATTACCATCCACTTCTCAACACCTTTGTTCAAGACAACCCAACTAATTTGGAATTTCTTATTTAATTTTAATGAAAAGAAACATGTAGTAGTAAACTACTCAAAGAGATCCATTACTATGAACTAGAAGTTGTTAATGTATATGAAGAGCTAGAATAAGAAGAAAGAGTAACGTCTAATGAGGAAGCAGAGTAATAACTAGAAAACATGCAAAAGTATATGGTTAAATGCAAAAATTAATGGACAACCATTTCGGATGATCATAGATAATGATAGTTAAAACATTGCAATGTATTGTATAGATATTAAACAAATAATAGCTTCTTTCTTGAGCATCCAATCTATATCTTGGATAAATAAAACCTTTATCCTATTAAACAGTAATGTTACATATTATTAAAATTAGGCTAGTATAATGATGAGATTTTTTGTGATGTCAAACTTATGCAAGTATGTCATTTTATTTTTAGAAGATCATCATTTTTTTAAATGATTGTGATCCTTAATGGTAAGACAAATATGTGATAGTTTATTTATGATGAAAAGATGATCACATTACATCATACTTTACTATATGAGAGGCCCTAATGACTTAATCTTAAAAAATCTATAGAAACTTATAACTTCATGGAAAAAGAGAAGGGAAAGATAATGAATTTAGGCTTGAATACACTATCCTAAGTTAGGAAGACTCTTGATTAACTAGACTTAGTATTGTTATAATTAAGAAGTTAGCCACCACCTTACTGGACCCACCGCTTATTATATAGGTTTATGATAATAAGCCATTATCTTTTATTGATCTTATTCTCTTACTAGTATACTTTCAAATTTCAATCTCTACTAAAATTTCTTTATTACTTACAATAATATCTAAATAAAATTAAATGTAGTAATGAAACACAGAAGATAGTAGCAGATACTGAAAGAAAGGTTAGGAAATTTTATGAAAGAGACGGTTATAATTAAATTTGTTTCATAATAGTTTTTTGTCATAGTTTACAAAAAATTATGAGGGCATGAAGTTTGCATTTTTAAGAATATTGAAAAACGTGGAATGAATGCATTTATGTTGAATTTGTTAAAAATGTATGAGATTAAGACAACCTTTTATTTTAGCCAGATTCTCCTATGATTAGTGAGGTTTTTGTTACCACTACACTAGCTTTTAGAATAAGAATAATTTGGAAAAAATTTTAGATCATGAGACAATTCTAACAAAAAATTATAAACTTAAGAAAGTTTTAGTTCGTTGGAAGGACATACTTTCGATCAAGAACTCCATACTCAGTTATGATGACCTACAACATATTACGTCACAATTATTGGAATACTGCTATAACCATCAACTTGATATCACCGAGCTAAACTCTCTTCCCTTGGGAGAATGACATAGAAACATCTAAAATTAGGTCACAAACATATATTCTGTGGCATTGCATCTATTCCATAAATCCATAAGTGCAAACTTTGGTCCAAAATTTTGTAAAAATGCTTAAAATTGAATTTTTTTATTGTATTCACCACCTATCACAATTCGCTCCATCTATCACCACAACTAATACAATAAGTAGTCTCTAACATTATCGAGGACAATTTGTGCACCTATTAGATCTCAATTGACCTGAGAACATTGTTTGACCAACACACATGTTTTGACCTATTAGCCTCGACATTCCACAAAGACCTGCACCAACTAGCTAGTCTGATCCATTATGATCCAAAAGACCCAAACCTTCCTAAATCGTAGATCGACAGCTCTGTCATGTCGCTTGCCCAACTGTTGTACTACCCACTATTTCATCGCTTATTGCTACCACGTCCCAAAATACACATCTTGTTTTTGAAATGTTTAAGTAAATTAAGTTTTTCAAATGTTTCTTATTTTTAATTTTTTTTAAAAAAATACTCAAGAATATTTATCTCTGTAGGTAGGGATGCTCAAGAGATTGTCAGGAATGAAAAATTAAGAAATAAATTTATTTTGTTTGTGTGCTTCTACTTCAATGAACAAAGTGTTTGTCCAACTCAGCTAGAGAAATTCTAACTTCACTAGTGAGAGATAATGATCGAAGGGGAGAGATTTTCTATCATTAAACAAACAACCAAATCACTTGTGAGAGACATGGATCTAAGTGATAGACCTTACACCAGGATAGTAGATAACAAAACAAATTATTGCCTTCACTAATACCCTAAACTTTCCCAAATCATAACAACGTTGCCTTTTCCCACTTTGGTGCTCCAACTGTCAATGTCTAAAAAAGTACAAGACATCATTGCCAAAACGTTATGCCCTTTCAATAACTTTAATTTTCAAGGTAGTAAACTATAGTTAAGGTTATTTTTTACTATTAAAGTACATAATGTATATCTTACCTTAAATTCTCTATTTTACATGTATGAAATTGCATATAAAAAAGATTATTTTGTTGGATTTTGTGTTTAATGCTTAAGGTATTGCTGTTTACTCAATATAATAGTTCACAAAATTTTTGAATGCTAATCTTTCAATAATTATAAAATTACACATATGACACTTAACCTAATTTAGTGCATAATATCTTTTTGTATTTTTGAAAAATCAATTGAACATCTTTAGTATTGTAGGCTCCAATTTGGACCCTGGTAGGAGCCTAAATTTATCGTACATGAATAATATAAAATTCTTATAATAACTCTATCATTTAATTATATGTAGTAATTTTCTTTTTGAATTATTTTGCTAAAAATTTACCTATAAAACATCGTATGTTGTTTATTAAAAAAACAAAAGGAATTTTAGTAGTACTTATATTTATTTATTAACAAATTTTAAATAAGATGCAAACCTAATTTTCCAACTAAGATAAGAGTTGTCACAAAAGTGTGGATGTCTATTGGAAGATGCACCTTTACCTAGACTTGGTAATTTAGTTATGGATGCATTAAACATTTTTTTCTTACTAAAATGGGGTTTGTCCCTTAGACTAATTGAAGTATGGTTCATAAGAGTTCATAAGAAGTGGGCAAATTATTAAGAATAATTTTCTTGCACCCTTAAAGAATATTTAAAAAATTACTTTGAAGTAATTTTGTTAATAAACATAATAACATATTTAAATGTAAATTTCAGTAAATGTTAATTTTATTTGAAACACTTTAAGCCACTTTTAATGAAAAGGTTTTTTGAAAATTATGAAAATAAATCAACAAAAATATAGAATATATATAAATAATTCTTTAGTAACATGACTTATAATAAAGCTTACATCCTCCAACGACAAAAACCTAGCAAAAACAGAACTAATATAAATCATTTTTCCAAAAGATGAGTAGGATAAGTCTTTACAATTAAATAGTAAAAATTTGTTACTATGATATTTCAGCAAAAATAATTTGCAATATATTAAAATATTTGGTGACACAAATTAATGACTAAAAACACTTGCTAAGTTAACTAATTGAAAGGAACATCATACAATTTTAACTAATAAATTATAAATAACCCAAAAGTTTGAAGCATTGCATAAAAGAGCCATTGCATTGGAGCCAGTCGAATGAAAGGTCGTTGACCATTGGATCTTGATAACTTCTTTATTAGATGGATAGAATTAAATAACCATTATGTAAAAATTAGATTTTAATATGCACCATTCGATTTCAATTGTGATTTGATAACTAGATTTAGTTCGTACATACAAATAAAACATTGACTTGGCGATCACAAAATTAGGTGACTGATAGGTGGATTAAAATAAGTGGTTTAAAATGTTAGATGACAGTTGGATTATTCGACCCTGTAATTTTGCAATTGGATTGTAGAAATCATTTTGTCAATATGATTACATTCATGTGAAATTGGTACAAATCTTAGAACCACTTTAAATAAATGATGGATTATTATTGCTTTATGTGAGTTTTCTTACATTATGCACTTGGTATATTTTTTTGGGCTTTTTATCCCCTACTTTGCTCGAAAAATAAGTTATGTTAAAACTGTTGAGTTATGAATCAACCAAAAATTGTTCAACAATTTTGGGGACATTTTCATGAAGTGCATCTAAATAAAATTTTGGCATTGTGTTCTAACCTTAGACTTTTGCTTCTTATTTACAAAATGTTTTCCATTTTTCATTATTTTAGTTATATTATTATTTAGGGACTAATCTATTATTCTATTTAAAATATATTAAAAGAAGATTTCCAAACATATTATTAAGAATAAAATAATTATTTGCAAGATGAAGATAAGATGAAGATTTTAAAATCCAAATATTTTTGTAAATTAATTAATTTAAATATAACTAATTATTTATATCTTGTATGAATGATTATAATCAATCTTAACATTCAAATCAGAATAAAATTAAAAATATCTAAAATTAAATAAAAAATATATTTTTTTCTTACATTTGTATTTCCAATCAAGATGTTCTTCATAAGCTTTCACCTCAGCCTCACTTTGTTTTTAAAGTCTACATAAAATATGAGCATTGATCACCTAAAATTTGAAAATTCACTCAAATAATTTTATTAGTAATTTTTAGACTTTGTTATCTTGAAATAAAACACCATGATTAAAGTTCAACAACATAATAAACCATCTAATACTCTATGAAATAATCATCAAACAATTTACTATTATTTCATAGTGAGATTGTCTCCATTCTACAACATTTTTAGAACATTACATCCATTTGGTATCATTTTTTATTTATTTCCAATAATAGATCTCATCGATCTCATGGGTCTATCATTCCAAAATTCTCCTTAGAATGTACATTATTAGTGACAGTTTAATTAAGAGTAATAAATGTCTTATGTGATATTCATATTTACTTTGATATTATTAAGTTATTTTGAAGCTAAATCTATCATTATGAGACTCACCATCTATCTTAAAAAGGCATTTTATCATCAAAAAACACAATACATTCAACAATTAAATACTTTATGAAAGGATCATAAAATTGTCAACTACAATTTGATAGCGACATTGTCTCCCTTCTATAAAATTTTTGGACCATTCCATCCATTTATGGGATCATTTGGTATCAACTAGCAATAATAAGTCTTATCTGTCTCAAAGCTTCTCCATCATAAAATTTCCCTTAGAATGTACTTTTCAATTGAAAGTATAATTAGGAATATTAAATGTCTTATGTGACATCATATTGACTCCAATCATTACTAATTTTTTTCCAAAACTAAAAACATCTTTAAGAGGGGATTAACTTTTTTCGATAAACAAAGCTTCTTATAATCACTTCATGGAGTTTTTTCCATCAACTTCCGTAGACGCACTCTTACAATAATTTGATTTGGCTTTTTCTTCATATCCTTTACAATACTTTTCCATTTCTCTCCCAACTAGAATATCTTTGTTGTTAGTTGCATTCCTTTTACAATTCTTTACATTTACGACATATACTTTTTTGTTAGAAATACTTTGAGATAAAACCTTCTGAAGGGTTTATTTATTGCATATTCTATGACAAATGACTTCCAAAAGCATTTTGACTAATTTCATAAAAAAAACTGCACCAAGCGTTATTTATTTAAGTAAAAAATACTATGATTCTAACATCATTTGTGCTTTCATTATTTTTCCATAAAAAAATATATCATAATTGAGTTGATATTATTTTAATAAGTTTTTGAATTTCCCTTTATGAATTCCATTTTTGATTCAAGTGGAAATTTTATTTAGGGTTGCTTTTTATTTGTTCTGGCATATTGGAGTTCTGATCTATATTACTTGTTCATTCAATTAGTTGTCTTTGTGATTTCATACAAAAATATCCATATATAAATATCATTTCATGATGTTAAAAACAAATATTGAAATGCAATACATTTATTCAACAAATAATAAATAAATTATAAACCCTTTTAGAAATTTTGTAAACTTCTATCCATTTATGAATTTAAACATTTGAATCCAAAAAATGTTGGGATGTCTCCAATGCATCTCTTCCTTTACTTCCCAAGTAGTTACTAGTTAGTATAACTTGTCCATTGTACATGAATGATGAGATGCTCTTCTTCCTTATTTTCTTGATTTCCAATGTCAAGAACACCATTGGACTTTCATCATGAAACAATTTAGGATGCAACACCATGTTGCTTTCAACATATTTACATATACAAGTAGTTTTGGAAAAAATGTGAGCATGATTGAAAAACAAAATACATGATGTACTATTGGCAATGGTAGTGACAAAACAATCTTGTAAGTAATGTAATAATTTATTTCAATAACCTATAAAGGTACAAAGTACCTTGTCCATATTTATCCTTATTCCAAAACCTATAATGCATTTAATTGGACTTACCTTTAAACTTGTTCTTCTTCCTAAAAGTTCACTTTCATAATTTTTTTATTAAAATTTCCTTAGAGTAAATATATTCTATTTTAATTCATGTTTTGAAGATAGGGATCTCCATAATCGTTTGTAAAATCACATTTATATCAAGAAGAGTAATATTAGTCTGTTTGTGCTAGTATAACGATAAGTCGCATATCTTGTTATATAATGCAATGCTAGGTGTCATCTCTATGCTAGACTAAAAATTATTATTGTAAGAAAGATAATTAAAATTCAAATACTTATTCTAATTGCCTCAAAAATCTAATTTTTATAGCCTTAACATATTCTTAAGTGTTTCAAATGTTCTCTTTGATTGGCTTTTATTTTTAGCCTAGAATGAGGTGTTAAATATTAGTAGCATATCAAATGCCTCATGTGACCTTTTTTAAAAGTATGATATAAGTTTGGAATCATTATATAATATAATAGGTTTATTCATACCACATAAGCCTTACTTTTTTGTGAACATACATTTCACCTATGTTTTTGCGAAAAGAATATTGCCATAATTTGCAAATTTTCAATTTTATGATAAAGAATTTTATTTTCATTTATACTTAATTTAACCTCTCAAATTACAAATATTTTAGTTTTAATCTTCCATAGATGATCATGCTTTTTTAGGACAATAATTTCTTGCAGTCAATATGCCATAATGATCAACATTGTAACATCTTTATATTTGTCATGGATAATATATATCTTTCAATTATCCATCTATATATTTAATTATGCTTCCTCTATGTTAAATATCATACAATTATGCCCTTTATAAAATTTTGCTAGCTAATTTTACTCTGGTCTTAGGATATAAAGTCTCAAAAAAATAATGTAGTAATAATTCAAGCCATATGTTTATGTAAATGTCTAAATTGATTTATTAACCAATGAATTATGAATTACACAATACATGTACATTGGAGTAACCAAAGCCCAAATATGAAAAATTAGCCTTTTTGCATGGATGTGTTACATTAGTAAGCAAGATAAGAATTGGAGATTAGAAACCATGTTGTTGGAGGCTATCCTTTTACTATATTATTCAAATAAGTAGACTTATAAACTATTTAATAAAGAAACCATATTTGCAAAGTAATCTACTCAAGAAGTGTTTGATGACCATATGCATCAAAAGCAATTGGTAAATTTGGAAGACATAGAAGATTATGGAACACAAAAAATTTGAAAACAAACAAAAAAGGAAATTAAAGATGTAGTGGCCTCATTATTGACATATATTTAACATATTCTTTTGCTAAAAAATGTGGCCGTAATAGACAAAAAATGCATTTTAATGGTAGAGAATGCCAATTTTATTTTGGTTTACCTCAAGCTTTCTACCTACAAATATTTCGGATTTTGTATTATGCACAACAACATGTTGGTTTAGGGCATTAACGTTTTGTGTTTACTATGTAATAATAGCTAATGTAGAAAACTTCCGTCTATCTGTTATGAATATAATGTTTATCTTTCAATTTTCCTTTGAAATAGTTAATTGGGCTTCCTTTATGTGATCTAACTAATATGTTGTTATCCTCTATAAAGCATTGTTAACTACTTTTTCTTTACTTTTGGTGAAATGGAAGCTCCAAAACATAATGCCTTAAAAATTCAAGCCATTTCATTTTTCTCAATGTTTAAATAGATTTATTATCAAACAAATTTTGAATAACATATTGTGCACTTTGAAATAACAAGAGTCCCAAAAATGAAAACTTAGGTTTTTTTTGTTGGAACTATTACATAAGTGAGTAGGGTAGGAATTTAAGATTTGAAACCAATGTACTGGAGGCTATCTCTTTGTGGTATTGTTCAAATAATTAGACATATAAGTGATTTAACAAGAAAATTTTAATTGTAATGGAGTCTACTCACGTGATTTTTGATGAGATCACTCATCAAAAAATTGCGCTAGATTTAACAGACACCAAAATTTTAAAAAACTAAAATAGGAAAAAAAACAAAGATCTTAGCATGATAAACATAGTAGAACTCTACTAAAAAATTATTTTTGGATCAGAATGTTGATGAGACCTTTCATCATCAACTACACTTATTAACATCTTCTTGGCCTAGATTTTGTGGATGATATCTTATTTGGAGTAACCAACTTTAACTTTTGTGAACGATTTAGTTAGCTTATTTATTTAAGATTGGAGATGAACATAATTGGTGGGGTTACTTATTTCTAAGGGATGGATGTTTAATAGATTGATAAATGTATCATTGCATGTTAAATAAAATATATAAATAAGATGTTAAAATTGATAGATCTTAGCAACCACAAATTGATTTCGACTTGCAAGTGTCTGAACTATAGTTTAGATAAACACGATAAAGAAAAACAACTAGATTTCAAGGTATACCTAGGGATGATATGTTCTATTTTTGACTATAAGGTGACTTGCCATGGTTTTTAGCATAAGCCTTTTTTATCATTTTCAATCAAGCAACAAGGACATCCATTAAGAAGAAATAAAAGGAACCTTTTAGTACTTGATTGACACAAAGGTGTTAATGTTTTGATAGCACAAATTTCAGTTGTCATAATTTAATGGGATACATCTACAACGATTATGTTGGTTCTATAGTACATTAGAATAGCATTGAAGGAATTTAATCAGTTTGTAGACACCTCTTAAACTAATGATCTATTAGAAAAATATGGAATTATTGCATTTGCAACAAATGAAGCATAATATATAGCATTCTGAAGATTTTTAGTACAAATGTTTGGGTTGAAAATAAGACTAGATGATATGGGATTACATTTGTAAAAACTGCTTTTAAAATATGACAATTTGACTGTAAGTAGCCAAACTCAAATTCCTATGTAGTACTATGACCCCAAACAAATTCTTATTAGGCATCATATTATGGTAGACCATATCGAATTAAATATGGTAGACATTTAATTTGTGTTGAACAACATAAAAATAATCGACATCTTAACAAAGCTACTTAGTTAATATTTACTCTATAGCATTAGAAGATGTTTTTACAATGACAAAGATGGAGAAATTAGGTTTTATTTTAAGAGCAGTTCCCTGAGAGAAGGAGAGCTCATTCATTTGCTTTTATTACTTGCAAATCATACTTCACTTGATAATATCAAGCAAAGGTTGTCTTAGATGGCATTTAATTGCTTTATCTTGACTTAGATGGTAAGTTCTCATACCAAAAAGAAGTGCTTATTAGTTTCATGAGCAATACTCTGACATATTGTGATGATAATAAAAAATTAATTAGAATAATAATTGATCAACTAGATTTTCATGCTGATATGATAGGTAAACTATGTTGGGAGATTATTAATTCGAGAAGCATAACGCAACAGATCAAATATTATGATGTAACTATGTGTGGAATAAGAATGGAAAATAATTCTATATGCTCAAGCAACAAATTGTTTCTTTTAAATAAGGAATTTTGCCATTACAAATTAGTGAAACTTGTTGCTCAATTAAACTACATTACATTTATGAATGATTTTCTAATTTTGAAAAGAAATATTATGTATTACAAAATGTACTGCATTATCATTTTTTGTACAATATGATTAGCTATTGGTGAAAAGAGAAAATTGGAGGACGCAATTATTTTATCTAGGCCAATAAGAAGATCTAGTGAAATTGACCGCTACAAATGCTTATTAATATTTAATCAATGTTATCAAACTATTTAATTTAGGGGAAGTAAGCTTATAAAATAACTATAAAGAAAACTCAAAGAAATCATATGATATAGTTAATTTATACATTATAATAAAGTCACTAAAACTACATTTAAACTTTTGAAAGTATTGTATATCAGTAGTATATAATATGAAATGTTATAACAAATATGTTAAATTCTGCATTGGTGATGTTGTTAGCCAAATTAGGTTAACTACTGAAAGTAATAGAATATGAAAATATTAGTTCAGATTATACAATCATATCACATTGAAAATCTTTTATAAAACAAAGAAATTTGTAAGTTATGATAATTTTTATTTGACTCTATGATAATTTCTTTGGTATGCTAACATTCTTTCGAACTAACTACATTGGATATCAAAGAATATCATATCATATTATCATTACATAGAATTGCATAATCATCTTGATTCATATGGTATGTATGATGAAGGTGTATAACTTTCTTAATATTTCTCAACTAGTAATTGGGGGTGAATATAATCTAGGTTAAATTGAGCCATTAAAAAATTTTCAACTTATGAAACTCCCATATCGCATTATTCTTACATGAGAAATTTTACTAACAAATAAAGAATTCATACATAACTTTTGAAAATTAGAAAATTATAAATTTTTTATTGTCGAATATTTTGGTCAATTTTACCCCCTTTGTATCTCATAGTCAAAAAATTTTCATCAGCATAATATTTTAATTTGTTGAAGGATTACAATATTTCCTTTTACATAAATAATAATACCTTTTTAGTTTATTATGAATCGTTTTTATTGCTATTCTACAGACAATACTTTGATGATTCTCAAAATAACATGATATGAACTAATTTATATTCACTCGGTAGATTTTATTTTTATTTAGTTAATTTTTTAAATGACTTAGTAAAATCTAAATTTATAGATATTCTAATAGCTATTTTGTCAACATTTTGATGTAATTTTAATCATGACATTTTTTTGTTGAAATGCTGAAAAATTGGCTAATTGCAAGTTGGATGGAATAATTTTTAGCATTCTTTACATTGAAATGTTTTTTCTTTTTAAGATAAATTTTAACATGAAAATTTCATTACATGGTACCACAAATAAGATTTATTATCAACATACTACTGGTATATTAAAGATTATTATTAAGTTTTTAATACCATTTTTGTTTATTATAATAATGTAATTTTTTGTGTGAAAGGTTTGTAATATTTTGTATTCTTAGATAATTAATTAGTACATTTTCTCAATAGTTCTTTAGTATTTTTAATATTTTTTTGTTTAAATAATTTCATAATTTCTAATTATTTTATCCCTTTTTAAATGTACTACAATTTTAATATTGAACTATTTTACTTTTGAATTTTCACATTTCTTTTAATAAAGGGTTAACATTAGTGCATTTTTATGATGAAAGTTTACTACATAATAATCATCATTTGTATAGTTCAATTATTTTATATTGATGATCTCCCTTTATCTTATTTTGTTATTTCTCTTCTCCTACTGAAACAAATGTTTTTATCAAGCTTATATTATTAAAACTATTTTTCATTGACTTCAAGTAGAAATACAATTAAAAATTCTAACAGGCCATTAACATGAGAATATTTTTTTATTTTATTAATTTCTACTAATGGTAGATTTTTGTCTATAAAATGCCCAATCATAACTTTAAATAGTTTGAATGGTTTGTCACCTACTTAATAATTTTCTAACTATAAATATTTATTTGGTCTGGAAGTATTAGTTTTGATAATTTTATGTTTTTGAAAATATTTTTTGTAGATAAACCTGTTACAAACTTTGACTTCACAAGTTTTTTTTATTATGTTAGTGCTTTTATAATTTATACATATATAGACTCTACTATGCATTTTAGTTCATTTATTAAGTTTAAATTATTATTGTAACTATTAGTTAAAATATTTTTGAATATCAACAATGGTTTCAATTATAATTAATGTTTTAAAAAGTTTTACATTTCCACAAAAACATTTTTATCATTATGTAAAAGAAAGAATTCTATTAATATTTAAAGCATTTTCTATTTGCCTTTTAAAACTATTTTATTGCGTTAATAATC
Organism: Vanilla planifolia; assembly: GCA_023846275.1. Taxonomy (NCBI): domain Eukaryota; kingdom Viridiplantae; phylum Streptophyta; class Magnoliopsida; order Asparagales; family Orchidaceae; genus Vanilla; species Vanilla planifolia. The sequence goes on from JAIUJO010000462.1 coordinate 100,533, forward strand.
TAGATATTTTTACATTTCTTAAAACATTGCATATTTTCATGATTAAATTATTTAAAAAATTTCATTTAGTCCATGAGACATGTATATTTTAGGAACTTATATGTAAATCTTATTTAATTTTTCTAATTAATTTAAATTTTATATTTTTGCCACATATTCAAATTATGACCTATTTTCTATAACTTTTTTATTTTCAATCTTCCATGATAGTTTAGAGTTGTTTTACAATAAATCTTAAATATACTAAATACTCTTTATTGACTAGTTATTTTCTTATAAGTTTTTTCTTTCAACAAAACATTATAAATACTTAATTTTATGTGATATCTTTTAATTATTTTTCATATAATTTAATTTTTTAATGAAACTTGACATTATTTTATATTTTTTGGATGTATTCTATTTACACAAACTAACTTTCTACTCTTAGATGTTATGTACATAATGTTTATCTACCAACTTATAAGAGGTATAATATCTTATATTCTCTATTTTTTTATATTTTTTTCATTTTTCTCAAGCATATTTGAAATTAAATGATAGCTATAAAATCATTTAACAAAAAAATATTGTCAAGTAGTTTGAAAGAAAAATCTATAATAAAAGGTAAAAAAAGAATTCAATGACATTAAGAAATTAATAAAAAATGAAAAAATTTAAAAAACATTAAAGAATTAAATTTATTTATAAAATTTATCAAAAAGAAATTATTGTACAATTCAAGAGTATGATGTACGCCATTGTAAGAAAATTTATAAATTCAATTAAAATAATTAAAAACTTTCAAAGTAAGAAAAAATTCTCGCAAAGCCAGTAACAAAAAATATAACCATCAAAATAATATAATTTAAAATTATTAAGCAATAAAAAAATAAAAATAGTTAATGTTATGTCTTTAAAATAATTTGCATAATATGTTATCAAACAAGGAATAGACGCAGCAAAAAATAAATAATATTGTTTTATTTAATAGTAATGAATATGTGAAAATTAAAGAAAGATTTAAATTCTTAATAAAGTCATAAATTAAGAAACATGTTATCATATAATGAAAGAAAAATTAATTAGGAAAAAACTATAAAAAAGTCAACACAATAACTCAACATTATGAGAAAAAATTGATCCAATCAAAATAACTATTTTTAAACTAGATCAAGTAATATAGGTGGAATTTATACTCCATAATGTTTCTACACCTCCACTATCAGAACCCTTAGTGAAGAAAAAAATCGATATGGAAAGGCCTCCAAAGGTCTTAAGCCTTCTTTATGATGACCATATGCTTCATTACAAACGAGGTAGTTGTTCCTATTTGTTGCATGCATACACTATTTATTTATCTCTTTTATACTTAATTTTTAACAATTTAATTATATTTTAATTTACTTTTTTAATTTTAAACTTGTTTCACATTTCATAAGCTATAAGATTGCTTTTGCTTACATTATTATGCAACTTTATAATGCATTGGGTAAATATATATAATATTTAAAATAAGTTTTTATAATTTCCAAGTATCTATTTTATTTTATCATTTTTTTAAAACTTGTCACATTTTTATTTATCTAACATTTTTTATATGTTTATGAAGTTACAAGTTTCTTAATATCATCAATGTCAACATTAAAATCTTGAAAAGGTAGTTGGTACTCCATAAATGTAGTGAAAATTTTAGAATTTTTTATTTTAATCTCAAATAATCCCAAGTAGAATGCTACAAAAGTTTTTATTATACTCAAATATTTTATCCATTGAACACTAGCTCATTTGATCTGAGACTTCATATTTCACTAACAAGCAATTAGACAACAAAAATTCTTAATTAGTATCTTCTAGTTATGTTTTGTAGAAATTGTTCCTTAATTTTCCAAAATTTCTTAATACCAAGACTATTTTCAACAAATGGGAAATAAATTTATTTGAAAGAAGCCTAGTGATGTCCAAGATTTTATGCATTATATTGTCACAAAAAATCAATTATTTCCTCTTTAATCAATAAAAATATATTGGAAAAACTTTCATCAATATAATATATGTTTTTATTTCTATTACATGTCATTCTATCAATTAATTGTTATGATGCTTTGCATTAATAAATTATAAATTGAAAAAGACTCCATCATGATGCATTATGAAAATAATTTAGAACATTTAAAAATAATTTCATAAAGATAAGTTTTTTTATACATTTATATATATTTATTTAGAAACAAAGATACAAACTTTTACTTATGAATATTATTTTTGGATCAATATTTTACAAATAAAGTTTTAAAGATTCTTATTATTTCAATATAATAGTTATTTTAAATTTAAAAAAAAATTTGTAATATGATTTTAAAAGTTAGTTGTGTAATTAAATTTAAAAATTTTAAAATGTAACTATTTTGATAATTTTTAATCAACAATGCTTTTTTATTATTTTGATCAAAATATTTTTTGTTCTCACGTCATAGACAAAACTCTCAATTGCATGTATTTACAAAGGTTTTAATTTTTTGCTTTCAAAATATTTATGAAAATTTTGTTATAGAAATGATTTTATAATTAGAAATTGCATGCATGTATGAAATTTTATTAACTTTTTATTGTCTCTATCATTGGTGCAATTCTAAACTTTTTTTTGACACAAATTCTTTTTCATGATTACTAATTTAGATGAAATAAATAAAACTTTGTAAACTTTGATTTAAATATTTTAAATATTTGTTAATGTAAGTAACGTTTTTGGCATATTTGAACCTTCTTTATTACAAAGATTATTTCGTAATATAAAATGATTTTATATTCTATCTCTTTCCATATTTCTTTTCTAAACATTGATATTTAGTACTGCCATAATTCAAAGATACTTTTGTTATGTAGACCACTTTTGTTTGAAGCTATAAATTTATTATATATTACAACTAGATAATTATCAAGCTGATCTTAAATAAAACATTTTTAAATAAAATAATATAGATATAGAGTTACATATTTTAAAAGGGAATGATGTCCATGGTTTTTTATTTTTCATACCCTTTCATATCTGTTAATCTATGTTATATGGATGCAATTTATGTTCCATATATCTTTTCAATTATTTTGATATGAAAAGTAAATAAATATTTAAATTTTTTAAAATTTATTTATAGTTTATAAAAAAATATTTTAATAATTAAATAATTATAAACATAGAATATAAACAAATATATCATATGAAAATAAGCAATAAATGTTTTTCATTTTCTTAATATAATATATCAGAAATATTCTAATAGAATCAACAAAACTAATGAAACATGGATATGTGAAAAAATATAATATTATAAAAATTAATAAATAAATAAATATTATGGAAAAATGAGAATATTTAAAAAATATGCAAAACATATTGATGTTAGATTTTTCAAGAAATTATATTTTGCAAAATGATTCAAATAAAATTGATTAAAAAAATAATAATAAATACTAATAAATAAAATAGATACATAATTTTTCAAAATTCAAATATATTTATATAAATGATTTAAAATTTTAGGATAATTTTATGGTAAGATCATTGACATTTCATGATGATTAGTATATATATCATCACAAATAAAAAAACATAAAGCATATAAGAGCCTCAAATAGTATACAAAGGTGATTCCTTAACTTTATAATGCAAACAAAAACTCAAATATATTTTGTTACTAATAGTCATTACTAATTACTATAAACCTAAAATATACTTGGGAATTAAGTAATGTTTGTTAGCTCACTACCCAAAGATGAAATAGGGTTGGTCAAAACCATTCTTCAAATTCAATGCAAATTTTATTGAAGATGAGGTAAACATACTAATGCTTGATTCTTTACCTATTTAAATGTTATACCATAAAAGTATAACTTTTAGAATTTAAACAAATTAGTTATAAAATATTTTATTTTTTGTAAACCATTCTTAGATTTATTTTTTATGCAATAAATTTAATAAGTTTTTTTTTGTGACATGAAGATTTATTTGCACAACTTTTACGGAAGCATTTTTCATAAAGAAATATATGAATTCACATTTAAAATGTTTTATTTTACGTTTAGTATATTTTCTTATTCATGATTTATATTTTCTAAATTTTTTGTCATTCTTATTTATTTATACAAAATTGCTTTGCTCATAAGATTATTTTCTAAAATTTTATCAAAGACATTATTATAGTTTGATTTAATTATAGAGTCTTATTTATATAGTTTAAAAAGAATTTAAATAATTTAAAATTATTTATTTATGCATACTTTTTTTTCACATGAAACATAATTTATTAAAAATATTGTTATCTTTCCCTATTAGAATTATTCCAACATAATTTCCCCTTTATTATTTTAAAGAATTTTCAATTTTGTTATAATTTTAATTTTGTTAGTTTTTTTTTCAATTTAAGGTTTTTAATGTTAAGTATTATGCAAGAGATTTCAATTTTTTTGTAACATTGTCTGTCTTGAGACTTTTATGTTCATTTATTATTTTATCTTTGGTGACTTGTTTATGATTTTAAAATTATTATTACATCTTTTAGTACAAAAATCAACATATTAAAAAAGTATATAAAATATTTTATTTCCATAATAATTATTTTTTCCCAATTATTCGAAAGGACTTATAAATTAACAAATTTGTTGTGATTATAGTATTAAAAAATCTTCAATACATAATTTATAGTGCATTGATTTTTCAAAACGTTTTTCTTGTTAACATTTCAATTTATGATAAGTTTTATGTTATTGTCATCTTTTCAAGTCATATTTTTTTACTAATAATAGTAGACATTCAATCAATACACTATCAAAGAACGATTTCATACATAATATGACGATTTTTAAAATTTGAAACAATGTTTTACATTAATGATTTTCTTAGTAGTATAGTTTTATTTAAATTAAAGATATTTCGAATTTCTTGTCCAAAAAAATATTGTTTATTAATATTTTTTTAATATATTTACATTACAATTTAAATATAATGAATATACAATGCAACAAAAATTATAACATAAAAAATCCTTATCATAAAATTTCCAACAATAAACTTATGGACATTACTTGCTATATGTATAACTAAAATCATTGAATGAAGTGCAATTTATGTTGTTCATGTAAATCTACATGATTAGAGTTCATTAAATTGTTCTAATAAGAATTAGATCATAAGAGCACAAAATTTTAAATTTATATTATTTTTCATGTAAATATTTCTATAATATAAATTAGAGTTTGAAATCCTCATAATGTTTGACGTAAAATATTTTTTTAGTAGGATCATTCATTAGTTTGATTAAATGAATTACATTATTAAATCAAGTAAATATCAGTATAAGCTTTAGGAAATAATTTTCCTTGTATTGGTAGGCAACAAAAAAAATTAGGTTACATCTTATAAGCTAAAAATATACAAGTCTAGTAAACAATCATCTTATTAGTTGGGATCATTAGTTATCCTATTTTAATAAATTCTTAATGTTAAACTTAAATTGTTTGAATTATGTAATTATCTTTACAATTATTATAATTTTTAATGACAACATAACATTTTTTTCATTTATTATGATATCACCTTTTTCAATATTTTGTATCAATTAACAAGTTTTGCTATCTATTTTTCTATATTTAGTAACAAAATTTGTAGTTTACAATAAATTGATTTCTTTATTAGTTCAACTTATCTTGCACTTTAGTCTATAAATGTACTTCAATAAATGTGAATCAATAGTAGTATAACATCTTTCACCCTTAGTACTCAAATTTTTTTATAGTAATGTTTCAAAGAGGAACTTAATAGATTCATCTTAAACATTTTTAATGTTTGAGGTTCATACCCAAATTCTTTATTAAATATTTTAGTCAACCATATATATCATATATTAAATCATAACTAATGCTACAATTTCTAAATTTGATGTGATGAGATCTACTTTTATGATTTCCTTCTTACACAAGAATTAGTATATATCTTATTTATCTTTCAGACAATTCGTGCCAATATATTTTTAAACTTTTTTAGTTAAAATTTTTTTAGTTTATTATCTTAAGGCAAATGTAGAAATATATTATCAAAATATTGCTGAGGATTGATGACATTATGAATATTTATTCATGAATTAAATATTTAATAGAAAATTGGGGTTAGAATAATTTAGATGTATATTTATAACTATAAAAATCTTAAAACGTCAATTATAAGGAAAAAATAAAGAATATAAATGTGATTTCCAACTACCATTATTAGACAAAATTGGTGACGAGGAAATTAATTTATTGTCCTGGTTTTGATGAAAACAATGCAAATAATATGTAGTAGAAATTATAGCTCTTTATTGGTTTTTTTTTTTACATGGATAAATAGAATATTTAATTTTGAAATTTCAAATTATAAAATTGGAAGCCTTATGGAACTGTAAGACATGAGTTCACATGAACCTTAATTTGGCTTAAAGTTTTAAGATAAGCTTATAAGTTTATTTATATTATTAAGTTTTTCTTTCATTGTTATTTCTATCCTGCCATGAATACTTGATAAGATATGGAAAAGATTCATAAACATTAGAATTTGGTGGCTGAAAATAAGAGGATTAAGAAAACTTCTATATATGATGCATTTAAAAATATCATATGAAAGGATGAGTATAAGATGAAGAAGAATCTATTACCATATCTTTCATAGATTATTAAATTTAAGGAGCTCTATATCGAAGACCAAAATGGGTGTAATTAGAAAAATGATAATTTAGAATTGTGAATTATGGCCACTCTCCAACCCAAAACTAGGATATCTTAAAGTAAATTCATTGTTCAAGTTGGTGTGTCCAAGGCTATATAAGCCATTAAGATGTGCCTATAATTTAAGAAAAATTGACCACATAAGGGGAATTTGGAGGGGACAACATAGAGAATACCAAAAAAAAGTGAGACAAACTATGAGGAAGGAGAATTGAAGCTTTCAAGTAAGGAAAGATCCTACAAAAGAGAAGTCTTCTACATGATTTTTCGATGAAGAATAACACTTGAGTTCATATAAAAAATTTAGACAAAGGCATAAAACCTTGGAAATTGACAGTGACAATAATTAGTCATTCTTTTTAATGCAACTTGTTCAAGGAGGAAATTCATTCTACCAGTGACTAAGGGAGATTTCTTTTAATAAATGAATGGTTCAATTTTCACTCTTTCTAATATAGTTCTTTTAGTTGAGTTATAAAAGTTTTATATTACATTTTTCCTTTTAAATGCAAAGTAAATTACATGAACACATATTACATGTTGGCTTTGGTTATAGATGTGTGCAAAAACCAATTATAGAAATGTAATTTTTTTATACAAAACACTTCTTAGGATAGGCATCAACATGTAAATTAAGTGAAAAACATGCTCAATTTCTTTCCTTGTTGGTTGGCTATGTTGGTTGTTCAACCATTTAGGCATTATGCATAGATTATCATGAAAATTAATAAAAAATTTGGAAAATCACGAAGGAGACAATTTTATGGAATACAACCTTCATAACCAAGACATAATAGTATTATTACTTTATTATGCATTGCTAAGAGTTTGGATCCCTGGTGTGATTCTTCTTCTTTCATAGTAGAATTGATATTTGATAACATAGATTGAATGTAATATTTACTTCTTGATTATTGTATGAGTAAAAAAAAGATTCATGCAATGATAAGCAAAGAAATGTATAAAATTGAAATTTTGTTGAATATTTTTAATATAAACTTATTTTTTGAAATATAGTTTTGATGTAGGCCTCTACAATTGTGTTTGAAATTACTCACTAGTTTAGTTAATAGTTTAACATGGTATAAAATTATAATTTTTTTAACACCATGGATAAATAATGTGTGAAATGTAATATGATATAGGTTATACCATAGATTAAGAAGTAAACAATTTAAAGGAACATGAAAATAAATAAAATACCCTAGACAATTTTGTAATCAACTATTCCTTTATTTAAGGGCTGCTTGCGATGCATGGAACCATGGACTTGGATAAGTTATACAAAGAATTAGATGAACCCTCTGGAGAACCTAAATAGATTCTAATATATGTGTAGTTCTTGGTTACTTTTTAGATCACCTTAGAGGGCTCAATTTAAGGCCTTAGAAAAAATCTAAGTTAAGTAGGGCTGCACTTAACAAACAAAGAGTTTGGTTATAATTAAAGCTACTAAAGTTATGTTTAGAAATTATGATAAATGTTTTATTGATAATTCATAAACCTTAGCATAGTTAAATTGTAACTTTAAGGTGCTTGGATATGAGTACGGAAGGTAGCATTACCTTGGAATCATGCTCAAAGGCATAAAACAATCAATAGAAAGGGAAGCCATAAAATGGGATATTATGGTAGGCTCATGAAATACTACTATTGAACCTTTATAAACATTGTAAATTAAGCTTTTTTAGCTAACCTCTCAGCTAAGAAAATGTAAGAAGGTGGAAGAGCTTGGGATAAGAGGTAGGGTTGCAGTAGGGTTTGCCATGTAAGTAATACGATAAAGTTGTCGGCTAGACTTTGGGTTGAATAGGTTAACCATAAGTAGTTGTATTAAGGCTCTTAAGTCACGTGATGGCACTCTCGATTATGATCTGAGGAATGTGTGGAGGCTTAAGAGAGGCCTTATGGTTGCTATGATGAATATGAATTGTCCTCGAATCATAAAGTTTACTAGTGATACTTAAGGGAATCGAGAGTTAGTTTTACTAAAAAAAAGTTTGGTATATAACATAAAGATAAAAGCTAAGCATTATAAACACTATGTTTAGCTTACATTTCAAAGGTCTAACATAAAATTTGAGTAAGATTAAATATAAGAAAAATATACTAAAAAATTCTAGATAATTGAATAAGGATTTTGTGAGAACCCTAATGCATTTAGATATAATAGCTTTAAAATTATAAAGACATGTTAGCTACCTTACTCCCTAAGCTTGGTGTTAGTTAAATGTGAATTGTTAAACCTATAATTGGAATATCACATTGAATGTTAAGAGCCTCTAAAATTTGTAGGAAGTCATGTATTAATAGTCATACAAGGAAAGAATTACATGTTTAGTCCTCTAGAGAATCCTATGGTATGCTTTCTTATAATAGGGATTACTTGTGGTTCTTAAAGAATCTTACAATCCTATATCTATGCCAATGTTATTATCATTACTTTGTCAAATGCAACATTAAATTACTTGAAAAAGTAGTAGGATCTATCATGATTCTTATGTATAGGAAATTGTATTATATTATTGAATGGATGTTAAGCCTTTGGTTTGTCACAATGTAAGGAAATATATATTGAAATAGTTAATAAGCAATGATATCATCTTAATAGTTAGAAACTATTTTCATTCATTCATAAGATTTATTCCATTATTACATTCATATATCTTATTAATGCACAATAGCTTTATAGGAAACTCAAAGAATTCCTATTGAGCCTCATAGCTCTCCCCAATATGTAATGATCAAGTTTTTAAACTTTGAGTAAGAGTCAAGCTAAAGATTATTATAGTTAATGAATTTGTTGGATAATTTAATTTATTTATTTCATCATTAACAATAACAAATTTGATACTTACTAGATATTTTTTCAATCAAGCTTCGACAGTTATTCATGGTGTTTCCTTATTTTAGATTAGAATCAAATCATTTTATTTATTTTTTTGATATTTTATTCATGTTTTGGTCTTGTGGGTGATAAAATTAAATAGATTCCTAAAATGATAATATTTTTCATGGAACCTACAAGTATAATATGTTAGTACGATTCCTTAGAATCTTGTTACATGCACAAAATTTTTTTTTTGGTGAACAAATTTTGTTTATATATATATATTTCTGTGTGAGTGTGTGTGTTTGTGTGTATATTTTTTTTTGTGTGTGTGTGTATACAATTTACACTTTTTTATTAAGAAAAGTTTTTATATCATCCATTGAATATATAAAATCGAAATTTATTTTACTTTTAAAGGTTTTATTCTTGCTATATTATAAAATTATGAATGTTGCTATCTTGAAGAGCCCATGAAGGATAAATTTGGTCTAGATAAGTGATGAAAAGGACCTTCAAAGAGGCAATAAGTGCTTTTTGGAAGCATGATTTTGAAATATTGTCCCCTAGCCATGGTGCTTTGTTTGATGACAACAAAAAAAATTATTTTTAATGAATTTTGTTGAGTGAATTCTTAATTTTTAGATGGCTAATACATTTGTTCAAGAAAGATGTTAAAGAACAAGAGTAGTAAATTACAAATCTAATTAAAATCATCTTAGTTGGCATGAAAGATACTAAGATATATATGTTGAAATAAGTTTTAGGTACCTTCAAATTTTAAAGTGCTATAACACAACATTCTTCATAAAATAATTTGAAAATATTCTTTGGTAATAGTGATTCAACAATTCTATTATGACTCTTTATTTTACATCTCAAAAAAGGATACTTTGAATTATATTATTTTTCTTTAATTTAGAATTATACTTCTTGTGCCCTTGATTTCCTTATGTGGATTAAGGGAAAGGAAGTCCCACTCTAATGCTTTGTTTAAGGAAAGGAAGACTTAGGGCTCAGTGTCGAAGTTTGTTAGGGCTTTCTTTAACGACATAAAAAGTGATGAGGGTTGAGTTCATGTTAGAAAAGGATAATGAGGGTAATGTTTTGGCTATTGAAAAATGTAGAGAGGGGTCTTGGCTTTAGCATATATCAATAGCAATTGCAAAAATTTCTCCACTTATGAAGAAGTAGTTTGGCACTGATAAGCTTAAGCTTGGCAACTTAAGGATCAATAAAGTACATATTTTTGTTTGAAAAGCCATGTAATATTTGGTCAACCCTTCTCTTTACTACATGTTTACCTTTCTTATTTCTAGAATCCTCAATTTCTTTTATCATTCCATCTAATGTTTGGTGTTCTATTGCAATGCTCTGTAAAAGTATTTCAAAAATCTAGTAATTCAAATTTTACCCCAATCTTGGGTTTGGTTATGTGATATCCAGTAATTTGAACTCCAAACCTTACAAAAAATTTATCCTAATAATCTTAAACTAATGGTTGGTATCAAAGAATCCAATGGGGATTCATTGTTGGTCAAAAGTAGAGATTGTATTAATGCTTATCTTAGAAAAACTAAGTGCTAACAAATGCACATCAACATAATTTTGAAGAACCTTTTGTGCATGAAATACGATGAAACTTATAGTTAAATGCATGTATCATGCTTAGAGATGTTTTATAGGACCACTAAATTGATAAATTATATTGTTAAATGTCCTGATTCATGAATTACTTATGAAGCTTCTTAATTATATCATTATTATTCGTCATATCAGTTGCAAAGTTTTTGAGATAATAATTAATCCATTTGAAAAATAATGATGACTTTGTTATACAAAATATTCATGTTGAGATTAGGCCATACTTATCATAGCATCATTTGACTTGACTTAAGCATCACTTGTGTAGTATAGTTCAAAAAGCATTAATATGATAGAGCATAGATATGTCACACATTAAGAATCATCTTGTTGATTTTGACACTTGTTTGAATTGACTAACATGAGGTTAAAATGGTAGTTTACTTTTATAAAGAAGATTAAGCCTAATGCAAACATTTGTTTTGAGAATGTAATGAAGTATACATGATTGGTAAGACACAACACTTAGTGTCAAACATAAACTTTCATGGCCTTGGATACTTGGATATGATTTGTAGCTAGAGTCATTCATGTAGGAAAAAGTTGTGCTAGTGATGAGTAAAACATAGTAGCACAATGTACAATACCAACATGCATAGGAGATATGTGATGTTTTATCTTGTTGGTGAGTAGAATTGGTGTGTTAAATCTCTTCTAGATGTAGCTTCTATTAGGTAGATCGATTTTCATGTGCAGTAAGTCTTTTGTGATATTAAGGTATGCATATATTGTGCAAAAAAGTTGTTTAGAATAGGAAATCCATGAAGACTTTTATGTATTATGAGGCAAAAGAAATTTTTTCTTAATTATCATGCAACCATTTGGATGAAATTTTGAGAACTAAGATTCTGATAAAAATGACTCATTTCTCTACAACACTATGGTCAACAAAACTATGAGGGATTTCATTAAATGGGTTGTCTTTCATGGGACTTAAATTAAAATATCACTTTTGGATAATGTTGAAGTGCATTCCTCTACTACTATAACATATCACTTTCATACCTTCAAAATGGTAAAAAACTCAAAATTTTCATTTGTAACTTTTAATCTCAAATTTTTAGTGACATTTATTACATATCCAAATTTCATTATAAATACATTCTTAAAGAAACCCCTTGGCTCTATTTGTGAGCAAGGAAAGATCCAACTAAAAACTTTCTAATTAGCAGAAGACTAGCAACCTCACATTAAGGTGTTATGGTGCGACAACATTTAGTTCAAACATAAGGCTTTTGTCAGTAGAAATTGGAAGGATTTACTCCAAGGCTTGGAGTAAAGTGTGTTTTTAATGGTTAATACTTCTTGAATTCTTTTTGTTTCAAGATTGGCAACGAATTTTTTTGATAAAGGAATGTTGATGTAACACCTTCTTGCTCTACTATATTTAAGTGAATGATTGATTATATAGTCTAGTTTAAAAAATTTTGTGGGTTCGATGTTCAATATCGTCCAATGGTTGAATATGATAAAACTGTTAAGTGATTTACTTTATTGCACCTTTCTTCTTATTTTCTTTTTATTAGCCAAATTTCTAAAAATCAAGATCAAGGTAGATTTTAGATTACCAAAACATATGTTTAATCCCAATTCTACTGAATTTGTTGCAAAGAATAGTGAACACGTTGCACCAAAGTATCTTGTTGCTTTGAATGGAGAACTTATCTATTCCATAGGCTTAACATCATACAGCTAATCCTTTATTGGCCCAAAATATTATTTTTTTTTAAATTTGCAAAATCCCATTCAGTAGCTCGGCGAAGTTTCCATCAATGTTCATAAGTCAACAATATTCATTTTTTGTAAACTTCTTTTCAATTATTTTGTCCAGAATGATGATTTAATGTTGATGTTAATATTCCAAAAAATCATAAAATTAGCATGAATATTTCTTATGAACATAAGGACATAACTTTTTCCAAAAGATATAATATTTTTTTGCTATATTGCAAGAAATTCTCACTAAAATTTTCATTCAAAATATTTCTTTGATGCTATGTGTGTGTTAGAAGGGTAATTGAAAAAAGGAAAGGATGATAAGAGGAAAAAAAGAAGAAGAAAGAGAAGAGAAGCAGGTGAAGGAGGAGCCCCTAAAATATAATGGAGCTTATTCACATATTTGCTCATCATCGAGGTGAATATTCTTCACGTGATGAAGTAAATTCAAATATTTTATTTTATGATGAATAATGTACCTCCATTGATGAATTGTATGACAAATTTGAAAAAAAAATAGAATGAATTATTTTTTATAATGAAATATTGTAAATTGCATGAAACAAAACATTGATTATCTTAGAATGAGATATGATTAACTTAAGAAAATATGAATCTTTAACACTTCATGATTATTTGAAGTTTTCCTTCACTAGGGAATTACATGCAAAAAAGAATATTAATACAATGTTTCCATAGAACATGACTAAATTTTCAATTATTCGATTTTAGAAAATAGGTTACTCAAAAATAAAAATTTTGAATTGAAGAATAAAAAACTTTCCAAATATTTGTTGTTTATTAATTCTATTATTTGAAAAAAATATTTTAGCTTATACATAGCATATGTATATGCATGCATCATCACAAACTCCTGTTAACATTCAAACTAAAAAATTGTATACATGAAATTCCTTATCATCAAGGACCAACACTTATGAACAAATAATCTTACAAAATAAAACATTTCAAATTTTTATTGGTTATTGTTTTTCTTATGTTTTATGTGTTCATAAAATTATTGTTAGCACTTATGTTACTATGTAGTTATCTTTTGAAAAATTTAATGCATAATTTATTTTTAAAATTTAGTTAATAGAATATTTTTCTCACGATGTAGCTGCACATATATTTCAGCACTAACAAAAGTATGATATTTCCTAATTTTTATGTTTTAACTGTTTCTTATATATTTTAGTTTTATTTAACCTATTTACTAAAATTATTTTAAAATATGAGTTTCTCTTTTTCATAGTTGTTCAATTTTATTCTCTTTTGTAGGTTCTATAGTGCATTAAAAAGTCATTGCAGGAATTTAATCACCTTTTTGAACACCTATTGAATAAATTATCTAGTAGAAAAATAAGGAAGTATTGTTTTTGTAACAAATGAAGCATAATATATAGCATGGAGATAATTTCTAGTACAAATTTTTTTGTTGAAAACAAAATTAGATGATGTGGGATTACATTTTTAAGGTTTTAGATATTTTTTATTTTTCAATAATTTTTAAAATTTAATTGTTTTTGGAAAATTGTTAAAAATTTAAAAAAATTGGTAGATTTCATCGTTATTGCAAAGAAATTTACGTTTAATAATTCTAAGGAAAATTAATATTGTGAGCTCTAAATATTAACAAATTGTTTGTAAATATAATGATTTTAAACTTTTCTACCTTGGTTTATAATTTTTTAAGTACTAATATAACTCAAACTATCATTTAAAAAACTTTAGATCCATTTGTATGTAAATCTTGAAAAATATATTTATTTCTTTTTATCATACTTTTACTATTGTAAAGTTTGTTTTTTCATTAAATAAATTCTATTATTGCACTTTTATTGACGATATGTTTTTCAAATTTAATGTAAATCATTTTTTATTTCACAAATGATCAACAATCTTATTGTTTTTTAGTAATATTTTAGTGATTTATAAATGCACTTGCACTAAGACATTTTGTGTATCAATTCTTTTCAATTTTTATAGTTGAACTATTTTTTTTGTAAATGTGACATGTAGTGTTGCAGTATTGAGTTGTTTTTTTATCATGTGATATAATAACATGTTTTTATTCATTTAGTTTTAATGACTTCTATCTATTTTATTTTGGCTTTGCTCATTTCTATGTTGTAACATTTACCAGTTATAAATTTCCAAAAAAACTCTTATGATTACTTTTATAAAGATATAGCAAAGCATTTCAAGTAAGTCATTATCTTGATTATTTTTATTTAAAATGTTACATAATTTTTCAGTTATTTTAAGCATTTTCCATTTATGTCAGACAAATGTTTGGAAAATATGAAAATTTTCCATCTTCTAATCAAAGTGTTTTCTTTTTATGTGCTATTATTATTCTTTGCTATATAATTTTTGACATGTTTGTAATAACTTTACCATTGTTTGCCCATAATTTAAAATAATATTTGCAGAATTTATTTTTTAAATTTTGTTTTAACGTTTTATTTATAAATGACTATTTGCACAATTGTGTAAATTGATTCTAAAAAGAGAGGAAAATCTTAACAATGGAATAATAAATTGAAAAGAATCTAATGATAATAATTTTATTTCAATTAATAAAAAAATTTTATAGCTAAATAGTAAGAAAATTATTAACATATGCTTGTCAAAAAATATTTAATTGATATGGAAACAATGTGCCCAAGAAGTGCTTTAAATTATTTTTGAATAATGTTTTAGAATAGATGAATGTAAAACACAAATTGTAAAAGCCACAATAATGTTCAACCCAAAATATGGCTAAGTTTTTTAACTAAATAACTATATTTATTACCTAAAAATCTCAATCCCTTAATAATCCCACAATTAGTGTTGCATATTATGTGAGTGTTCAAACTAAACTTGGTGGCTATGCTAGTTAAGGTGAAAATATAAGGGAGATTTCATTCAAAGAAGGATTTTATTTTTGCAATAAATTAATGGAGAATTGATTAAGAATTTTGGCAAGTGTCTTACATGAACACTTTTTTATTTTTGATTAGTTAATTAAAATTGCTTCTTACAAAACATATACAGGACTATATGAGTAACTTGTCAAAATTCAGAAGAGTAAAAAAGTAACTCAGACAAGAACTAACATTTTTGGAAGTGGAATTTAATTGAAAATCTAATTATTTGATCAAGTGATTAGATGGAGCTAAGATTGTCCAAATAATATAAAATAAGAGATTGAAAGTCTAGAAGCTCCAATATTTTTGTGAAATGTTTCTTGAATGATTATTAGAATCTTGTCAAATATTCAATAATCATCAAATTTATATTTAAGAGTTTCAAAGATGATACACATAGTTTAATGAAGTCCTCTATTCATTAATATGATGGAAATTAAAAAAATGAATATGACAATATAAAAATAATATGGTTTGTGTTGCTGACAATGTTATTAACATTTATTTCGAGGAAATGCATATATTTTATTAAGTTTGATATTGACATATTTTGTAATATGATCTAAAAAATAAATTGTCTTTTATGAATGGGTATTAATACTTTTTTATCAAACAAATATCATGGCTCACTTTATTTTTGGATAACATTTTATGTATTATCTATGAACAAGACAAAACTCAAAGGGAGCAATTAGATATGTTAAATAAGTAGGATGGTTATTAGTTTATTGCAATATTAATTTGAATATTGTATTTTAAATTTAAATACATCAAAAAATGTAGTAGTGAGTTATTATGGTAGCAATAAAGACTGAAAAGTAGTATTTCTACAATAAAAATAGGATTAAAAATTTGAAATGTTAGGAATAAGTTTTTCATCATTTAAGTTTTGGTTATCTAAAAGCTTTCATTCTTTAGAAATTTAGTTCAAAGATTTTACTGCATGAAAATTTTCATGGCAAAATATTACAAAAAAAATTTGAAGGAGGCAATAAATTAAATATTAAAAAGTCTTAAAGAGATTTAAATAAATAAGCATAATTGACAGCTATTATTTTTACAAATAGTATTTCATAATAATATTACTTTATGTTTTAAAGAAAATTTGATATTGACTAACATGTTGGACATTTTAAACATTTAATTATTTTTATTTTCTTTGTAATTTTTTCTTTTCTTTAACAAATATTTATACTTAAGAATGTTGGCGTTTTCTAGTTTTTTTTATGAACAATTTTAAAAATATATTGAATAAGTTTAATTATTATAATAATATAATTCCTTTTTAAATATTTGAAATTTTAATAATTACATTAAAAATACATATACCATTGATTATTAAAACTTCTAGCTAGCTTTTTTATATTAATAATAACATATTTTGTTAATCTTATATTTAGCTTGATTTAATATGTAAAAAAAACTACTTTACACTTTGTCGTTTGGATAGTCCATAGCTCTAAAAGAATATTCCTTTTTGTCCTTTACTTTACTATAATCTTTAATTTTTTTTTATGTTTTATTACTTTTAACCTCTTTCATTTTCACTACACCACTCGTAGTATTTATTGGGATAATACTTTGTAACATTTCTTAAAAAAAAACTTTAAATGTTTAAAACATTTCAAATTTTTCTGGTATATGTTGTCCTATGTTTTATGTGTTCATAAAACTATTATCAACACATATGTTGCTATGAAATTATTATTTGAACCTTTTAATATATAATCTATTTTTTAAATTTTGTTAACGGAATATTTTTTTCGTGATATAGTTACAAATATATTTGTGCACTACAAGAAATATAATATTTCCTAATTTTTATGTTACAATTTTTCCTAATATATTTTAATTTTAATTAACTAATTTGGAAATATTATTTTTTAATACAATTTTCTCTTCTTATTTGTTGTTCAATTTTATTCTATTTTGATATTTTTACTTTAAAAAATGATATATTTTTAGTAAGGCTTTGAAGTATTTTATAGGAGTCCTCAATCTTTTTACTTTAAATTGATTAAAAAATATCTATTACTAATAAAAAATAATAAATACATCATAAGAAAAAATATTACTAAAATATGAGTAGTAATAGGCTGTAACATAGTTAAAGTAGGTGGCAAATATGAAATAATGTAGAGAATTTGTAATAATAAAAAACCCTTTAGATACATAATGTTGAATATTTAGCTCAATTATGTAGAAAATTAGTTTTGACATGGTTTTCTCAATGTATTAAAAATTTCAATTTTTTGTTTACATGAATAACACTATATATTTGTGATTTTTTTAAAATTTTATTTACAATAAAATTTAATAATTTTGTAATCAATATTTAATCTTTATCATTTGAATGTTTTATGCTTCACATTTGAGACACAATTTCTATGCTCTAAATTATCAATACCATTACAATTGATGTATTTTGTAGTTAAAATATTTTATCTCTTTCAATAATTTTTTAAAATTGATTGTTTTAAAAAAAACTTTGCCATTTTGAGAAAATTAGTTTTAAAATTTGAGTATTTTCTTGGTTGACATTTTTACCACTACTTTTTAACGTGATAATCTAGGAAGTTGAATACATTATTAAAGACTTAAAATTTTCTTAATTTCTAAAACTCGACAAATCTCTCTTTAAAATGGATGGAACATAATATCTTTATCTTAGTTCAGTATGTGCAAAGGCACAAGTGAAGCTAGAGGCATAGATCTTTTGTAGATGCCAATATATCCCCTTATATTAAAGATATCTTACAAATTGAAATCAAATCTATAAGTTTATATGAAGCCATTTAGTCTCTAAGCTATGCCAACACTTCTTGCATTAGTAATTTTCAACTACATTCAATAATATGGTACAATCTCAATGGTTGTTCTTGCACTATAGTGCCATGTTTCTTAATAGAGCAATGATCTTATGGAACAAAATAATTTTTCTTTTCCATCTCCTTAAGAATGTGTCAATCTTTTTTAATTGATCTTTGTGATCCCTAGCATTATCTTAGACAATTCCTTATTAAGGCGTTGCATTTTGACACCTTTATTTGATATAATAAGTCCTATAAACAAAATGATCGACTTACTATTTGTTATGGTTTGTCATAAGGTTACTACATTTGTCCTTTCGTTCTTATTGATCAAGTCCGACCTACACACTACTATTGTATTGTATTGTACGTGTTCTTCCACTCTTGTTTTCAAATTGTTCTAATACATGCTAACATATACCATTCTTTCTTATCAATTAGGAATGGAATTCTTTTTAGAATTTTTATGATCACCATATCTTCTCAATCATCACTTTTCTATAAAATAAAGACATTGAAGTAGATGGATCAGCTATAATGTTAGGATTACAATTCCCTAAGGGTTTGAGGATCATAAAAACAATTGTAGAATTGAAAGGCTAGACAGTAGTAAACATGATGGAAGGTAGCATTACCACTCATTAGATGATGGTAACTTACATCAATTAAATCAAATAACTAAACTTCAATATAATTAAATTTAAACACATAAATAATGAAAGCAATAAGTGAAAGGTCTTTTGATGTATTTTTTTAGCATTATTCTTTGGTAGAATATTTTTCATTTGCAACAAATCCCAAAACCTTCAATGCTTTCATCAAATTAGAAAAAATTCGATATTCTTATTTATGTATAGTATATGCATTGATAATAGCCTAACTAGTGGTGTAGAGTTTCTTAGAAGGCCCACTATTGCTGTACATCAAAGATGTCCCACAAATTCAAATCAAATAGATAGGTAAAACAAAAGCCATGTATCCCCTAAATGCTGCAACCATTTCTGATATCGCTTTTTCAACTTTAACAAATTGTACAATACAATCGTAATGGCCATTCTTGTACAATTTTTTCATCAAACTCACATTCAACCTTGTTTATCATTTAAGTAAAGATCATACTTTACAAAATATTTTGTCTTACTAGTAAATGTATATGGGATAACTATATTAATGAAAAAACACATTTGACACACTTAATCTTGAATATTTAATACATATACGTTTAAAACTAGTTTTGACATGCTTTTCATATCATATTAAAACTTTCAAATTGTTTTATAATAACAATATAAATTTTTTCCTATTCATGGCATTTTTATTTATGTTAACATTTAAAATTTAGTTACCAAAATTGCAATTTTTCACATTTTAATTTTTTATGTTTTAAATTTGATTTATTCAATTTTTTGTGCTCTAAATTATGAATATCATTATTATCAATATATTAAAAAAATTTATCTGTTACAAAGAGTTTTTAATATTGAATTTGTTTAAAAAAATGTCATCATTTTGACAATAATAGTATTATATTTTTAATTTTTTATCGAGGTATTTACCCTTCTTTTTTAAAGGTTTTAAATTGCCTTGAAAAATTAGAAAATTGTAAATAATATTAAGAATTTGAAATTTTCATAAAATAAAGATTAATTTTCACTCATTTTTACATAATTGTTTTCATTTTCAAATGTATTGGTCAAATTAGCATTGTAAAGGTTTTTATCAATAAGTTGCATTTTTATTATATTCATATTTATAATGTTTTTACATCATTTTATTGAACAAAGCAATTTCTATTCTTGTACTTTGTCAAGTAAAAATGTTGATATTTGAGTATTAAGAAATTTAATTAATTTATTATTTTTCATTCTTTTAACTAGCTCTAGTTACAGTAATATTTTTTTGTTACTTATGATTTTAGTTTTTACTTTTTCCCATTATTTCTCACAAAAGTGATATTTAGCAATATTGCACTAGTCGAAGATCATATTTTATCATGGAGCATACAACTTTCACATCATCAAATTTATTTTATGTAATTGTTTTTTTATATTACTTTATTCATTTACAATATTTACTAAAAACTTTTTTAACTGGTTTTGTATATGAATCGACATTTCAAATAATTAATTATTTTTATAGTCTTTTATTTACTATACACTTTTATAATTTATTTATTTGTCTAGATACTTATTATTGATTCATAACACTCATTGCCTTAAGTAATTTATCTTATTTTTAAAGCTTGATTTTTTTTAATGAAAAAATTTTCTTTTGATAATTAAGTTACGAACATATAAATTTGGTACCATCTTTTATGTTAATACAAATTTTCTTATGTTAATATATTCACGACATAATTTCAAACTAATCCGTAAGTCACACAGTAACGATTCTCTAAAAATATATTAGTTACTTTGACTTATTAACACCATTTTGACAAAAAAATATTTTTTATTATCTTATTATAACATTAAATTTTTAACGTGCTACTAACACATAATATTTTAAATTTTATTTTCAATACAACTTTCTACAAGTATTAATTAGAAAATGTTGTTGACAAAATTTCTTCTAAAACCTTGTATTCTATTTTACTATTTATCTTTGTTTTATTATGTTTTTCTTTATTTTTTAATGATGGTATCCAAAATAAAATGTCTTTCTTTAGACATTTGATTTGTAGTTTCAACATTTATCTTTGTTCATATATTGTAGATTTTCATTACTGTATAATTTATAGTAACAATTTTTGTAAAGATTTTATCTTGCCTAAATACTTTTTTGGGTTACTGTTTGCATAAATAATGAAGAATTATAAATAAAAAAAATTTGTGCACTTTAATTTTTAAAAGTTCAAACTAATAACATAGTTTACTTTATTTGACTTTATTCCAATATTATAAAATTTTTTTTTGTAGTATTAAAAAATTGATATTTCAATTAACTTTTTAGTCTAATTTCTTAAACATTTTATACCTTAAAAATTCAATTCATGTTATTCTTTTCAAATTGTTTTTAGTAAAATGAAAATAAAAAATTTTAGATAACTAAATATTTATTTATACTTGGCAAAAATAAATTATTTTTTATTAAAATAAAAAAATAGAAATTTGAATAAAATTTTTACATAAATATAAATAGAAGAAATTCTTTTAGTAATTAAAATATATTAGATATTTAATCAATGTACACAACTAGTATAAAGGAACTTTATAGGTAATGCTATAACATGTTACTATAGAAGATTAGTCTACTGGAAAGGAAATAGAAATGAATCTAATATAAAAATTAAATTTAATTAGAATTATGAAACAAAAAATAAGTTTGTTGTTAAAGAAAGAGACATGTAGAAATGAGATAATATAAAAATTTGAAAATTAAAAAATCACAAACACTATTGAAAATTAAAATTGTAAAAGATAAATTATATAAATAGTAAATTGTCTTACCATTCCAAAAATCATAAGAATGCCTTGGAAATAGCATTTTAAGGATGAAAAGCAATTATGAAACGTCTTCTTATATTTAATTAAAATAAAAAATATTTACACAATCAAACATAAAATAGTGAAAATTAAAAAACTTTAAATTCTAAAAATGTTTTCAATATATGTCAAAAAGAAAGTCTTATATAGAAAAACATCAATAGATGATGAATTCTTAAAAATATCAGGTACTTAATCGTATGAAATATATAAAAGACTAACAATATTAATAAATAATTTATCATACCAACAAAAATTTAAAAAATATTTGTTTCAAAATAAAAAAATGGGAAAGTTATTGTTAGTTAATGACAAAAAGGATTGACAAAAGATCTACAAATATCTAAAATTTAGTTGCACTAAGAGTAGTTTAACCCATAATTAGGTAGTATGATGAGAAGAGAGACCTCTCAAATGTCCATTCACTTTCTCCATATCCATTCTAAAAACATCATTAAAATATTAAGTTTGGTGAACCTATGGATCTAATACATTTCTATTATTCTTAACTATTAGTAAAGCACATTTTGAATAATGTTTCAAATTTCTATTAGATTAATTTATTTATACAAATTTGTATGTGTGTTATGCACATTATGTTTAATGTCTTAATTATTCTTTAATCTTAATTAATTTTTGAACATTTTTTATTATTTAAATATTTTTTAAATTAATAAAATGCCTTTTTGCCTTTCATTATGAAGAATTCTTTTATTGTATTGCATAATTCTTTATATATTCTCTCATTTTTAATTTTGTTTTCAAGTTTTGTTTGACCAACATAACTTTTTTAAATATTGTAGCTTCTTATATCAACATTATTCACTCGTGATATTTGCATTAATAAAAACACATTGAATAGTTATGTTCTTGCATTCAAAAAATATTTGTAAGGTTGTGACATAGTAGCATTGATGCATCACACAAATATTCCACTTTGAGACATACTATTCTGCCAAGATTTAAGGGCATTCCAAACTTGGAACCTCTACTTTTAGTTAGTCTTTGATATTATTCCTATTGTGGGAGCAAATTATGGTTAGCCCTTATTTATTTTACCTTCTAATTTTCTTTTTATAAATTTTTAACCTATTTGTTTTTATAATTTAGTTTAAGTCATTTGGAGATTGAATAGTAGCTTTTCAGACACTTATTGCTTTAAATTTTATCCAGGATATTCTTACAGTAGTATGGAAATTTTGTTAGCAAAAACATTGTTTCAAAATAACTATAAAATTGCTTAAAATTGACTATTGGGTTGCTTTTTGCTACTACTCGTTATCATGTTTCACCTTTTCCACTAATAATGTCGATTTACATGGCCTAGTTGACCCACCTTGACTCTTAAAACTCATTTATCAACTCTAGACAAGCTCACTAATGCTGATTTGCAATCCATGAAATTTCCTAACCTATCAACACATGCCGACCTATTAGCTCGTGATGACCTACAAATTAGACTTCAGGTGTAATTATTTTTCTTCACATGTGCTGCATTAATCACATAAGCCACCTCCTTGCCTCTCACTATGCCAACACTCAAAATGCACATGCAAATTTAGGATATTCTTGCGCCACATTAATTATGCTTTTTTTAAGGAAAACTTTTGGCTAAATTGAAATTATGTTTGTTTAAAATTTTTGAAGACTTTTTGAATTCTAAAAATGTACTTTAGTATTTTAGTATGTGTTCCACAATATTCTAATAATATCCATTTGTTTTATTAGCTAACAAATTATCATTATAGCTTTGAGAACTTTGTAAACAATAATGCTTACAATATTGCGACTAATCTAATTTGAATGAAATAACAAAGTGTTTGCAGTAAGCTAGTTTGATAGAAGTGCATTGTGTATATTCAGTATAATAGTGTGATTTTTGAGGTAACCTTGGAAGGTGAGTGAAAAGCTAAAAAAACAGAGATCCTAACATTTTTTTTAATATTCACTAGAGCATCAAATCTCTAAGAAAGCTCTTAATCACTTAGTCACAACATTTTAGAAATTAATAATCTTATCTAAATATATAACTTGTCTTAATGAACAAGTGATTTTGTTATTTAGCATTCTAAGAACTCCAATTTGAGCCTTGATACTTCACCACTAACTTGAGTATTTTGGATGTTAGTTATTAAAACCACTTTTTCATTAGATTAACATCTTTTATATTAATGATCAATGTATGTTCTAGGTTTCTAAGAAAGTTTTTACTTATATAATGATACTAAGATTTGTTATTGTAAACCAATAACACCTTTGGGTATGCCTTTACAAGGATATGTTGCATGAACCTATGAACTTTCAATTATCGATGACCTAGAAATAGGTTTTAACATTCACTTGATATCAAAGGATGGTAAGCTGTAAGAATTTTGTATAATTTATAATTTATCATTAAACTAACATCTTTTAATTTTATGCATTTTTAATAGCTATTATTTATGAAAATTTACATGAAAAACATAAAAAAATAAAAAAATCTTATTTTCAAGCTGAATCTACAACATTATTTTAAATGATATGATTTTAGTAAGCATCAAAAGCACAAATTTGCAAAAACTTAGGCTCTTATCACATGCTAGATTATTTATTCACGTAATAAAAAAACAATTTTCTTATAAACAAGCATTACCCAGATCATGGAAAGAAATCAAAATAAGCCTACAAGCTAAATATTTGTTGACTTCTTATCTTAGTGAACTTTTCAACAAATAACAACATTTATCTTAAGGTTCAAAGACTTCTAAGAACTATATTGCTAAATTTGAGGATTATATGCTTTAATTTGGTGTCTTGGAGCTAGATCAAGTTACATTATTTTTATTTTTTGCTTGACTTAGAGAGACTATTCAATTGAGTTATACTTGAGAAATATTATTTGTTTAGAAAAGGCATATAAACTAGCTTATGATTTAGAATATCAATTACTTGTAATAGTTAGATTCCATTGACCACTTCCTAACATTAAATGCATATCACTATTTGCACCATTCTACTACTTGTACTTTATAGACAAACTTTGTCTCTTCACCAATATGACTAACTCATTGAATTCAAACCTTGGATAAACCATCTACTACTTCCAAAGTAGAGTGTTATTGTTATCACAAGAAAGGACACATCGTCACCTAATACCTTAAGAGAGCCTTACACATAAACATCAAAGAATGAATGAAAGAAAGCATTAAAGTTAAGGAAAATGAGGTTATATAGCTATATGAGGATGTTGAACTTGAATTACAAGCACTAGGTTATAGAATATAATATTTTGCACCACCTATAATTATCATGAGATGTATTTTTAGTCTACAAGGAATAAGTAAAAAATTTTTACAAACTAAAATCTTTTGTACATTCGTTATAATTGAAGACTAACTTAGTAAGATCATTATGGATAGCAATAGTTGTATCATTTTTTATATCAGTGAATGTTACCAAAAAGATAGGTTTAATGTTGGTAGACCATCCCCACCGATACATAGTATTTTTGATTAATTAAACATCAATTTCTACAAAACAAATTATTGCATTCCATTCCAATTTGGTCAATATATAACCGAACTATGGTGTAATGTTTTCTCAATGTAAGTAGATCGTCTTATTCTAGAAAGACCTTGGTTATTTGATTTAGATATTACCTTAAATGAAAGAGGAAATACACAAACTTTTTGATATAAAAAAGAAAAGATCAGACAATACCTTTACCTCCCTCAAAAAGGATTTCTAATCCAAATTCTCCAAAAAAGATAAAGAAAAAGAAAAATTAATGTCATTTTACAAGTTAGGATTCTGAGGGATATAGTCGGTGGTAAGATTAACTAGTTCGTAACAATTCAGGAAGCCCTTACTAGTATAACCACCCCAACACCAATGGCCTAACCCCTATTTAAGGAATTTGTGAAGGTGTTTCTAGATGACTTGCTAAACACACTCCAATTATTAAGAGAAATTAAGCATACTATTGATCTAGTTCGTAACACTTCACTATCACATTTACTAAATTACTTATTAAATGTATTGTCCCATGTAGAACTTATTTGATAAGTAAATGAGCCCACTCAAACGAACTTTATTATGAAAAATATTAGAACATGTGCTAAACTCACTTTGTTTTCTCCCAAAAATGATGAAAGATGGTCCATGTATATACATAGTCATGTCATTAACAAAATATTGATTAAGTATAGATTTCCAATTCATATGCTCTATGAATTGTTATTTCAAATAGTTGGAGCCACCATATTTAATAAAATAGATCTCAAAATTTGATGCTATTATATTAGAATCTACCTAGTGATCAATGTTACTTGTAGTAGCATTTTTGTTTTATACCATCCATATTTTTTAGAAATCAAGAGATTAATGTGCATGTTACTTTTTTCTTCAATGTGTCCACCACATTTGAAGCTCTTTGTGCATGTGTTTCTTTTAGTGACATTCCAATGTGCTTATCTTGCTTTATTTAAATTACGTAGATAATTCTTAACACATCAAATTATGTTAAAAACGAGTTATCAAATAATCTATTAAGTCGTACAACTATTTGATCCAATATTTTGGACCATTCTCAATTTCTTCCACATTCTAATTCCACTACATGTTCCAATTTTACTATCTATTCCACTATCAAGCTCACACAAATACGTTAAAAGATCATTAGTTCATTTCTCTATCTTTCAAGAAAGAAATAGAACAAAAATAATAAAATGATTTATATAGTTCTATATGCACTCTATGTTGTGTGGCGTAGCAAGATGGGCATGAGTTTCTTGGAATAAAAATTTTGATTCACTGAACTATATTTAAGTAAATGCTTTAAACTAATTTCTTAAAAAACTTGAGTACAACTTTAAGAGTGAATAAAAACAAAAGTTAATTTTCTTTTAAGACACATTAATTTTATTTTAAGGTAAATTTATTTTTTAATAATAAATTTTAATGACAATTTAACAAAAACTCTAAAAATTAAAAAATATACATAAATGATTATTAGGTACTTTGATTTTAAATCTTGACTATCTCAACCCTTATTAAAAATCATGTGAAAATATAGCGCAATATAAGTCATTCACTATAAGACGAATACGTTAAACTCTTACCATAATTAAACAATAGAAATAAGCTACATTGGTCATATAACATAATAAATATTAAAAAAATAAAAATAACTCAATGACACAAAATTGAAATTAACATGAATAAAAAACAAATGATTAAAAAATACTTAATGAGATAAAGGTGTTTTAATTGAATCTATTAAAAATAAAGAAAATTGAGAACTTCATTTATTTGAGAAAAAAGTAGAGATTAAGAGTTTGTTAATTGAAAGGCACAAATTAAGGAAGTGAGAATGAGCACTAGTTGCTAATGACTTGAATGTCATTTCTTGAAATATATTCTACAAATTTTGTAAAAATTGTTAGTTTATTTTATTTAAGAATTAACTTATTCATACATATCTTTAATGATTAGTTATATTTACCAAGTTGATTACTTAGTTAAGAATAATAAATTATAAAAATCTCAATAGATTAAAATAATAGTTAAAAGAGCTATTAAATTTGAGCTACTCCATCAGAAGTATCTTAACCTATTTACAAAAAAATATATCATTAGATGGCTAGATTAAACAAGAACTAATTAGAAATTAGGATTTAATCTAGACTTTTATAATTGAATTGTGATCTAATGTTTGGAACACAAAACCGTGGGAATAGATGACAAACGTATTTACGTGTTTAAAGGTGGATGTGAATGCAATTATTTGATCACATAATTGTGTAATTTGATGGAAAAATAACTACCACAATTCTAATTAAAATCATGTGAAATTGGTAGATGTTTTAGTCCTACTATATTACATGAATAATGGATCATTATGGCTTTATAAGAGTTTTCCAGCACAACATAATAAGTGTATTGTTTGGAGTTAGCTATGCCTGCTTCTATCTAAACTTCTTCCTTAATTACTAGTACTGTCATGTTTAATTAAATATGAATTTGTGAGTTATATGTTGAACTAGAATTATTTGAAGAGTTGTGGTGTCATTTTCTCAATCCAATGAGTGCATCTAATCATATTGTTTTTAGTTACCCTTGTGTTTGAAGTGTGAAGCAATAAATACTAATCATTTTGTTATAATAGAACATATTAAAGTGAATCAAATTTTGTTTTAAAAAATAAGCCATGTAGTTTTGAAGATAAGAAATTAGGGATCTTCAAAGTACCATGGAGATTTGAATAACATTCAAAGATAAAGATGTATGCATCTAGTTTGTAAAAAAAAAATTTTAATATAAAATAGAATATTAGCTTGTTGATTATAATGTGTATCTTTATTCACTTTGAAATCCTTATTTAAATATCTAATTTATTCAACCTTTTCATGATATAGGAAACTAACAATATCTTATTTTTATTTACTCAATCCTTTTTTTTTATTAAAACCATCTAACAAATCTTTGCCAAATTTCATGTCAATTGATAAACTTTGGATAAACTAAATAATTAATTTTCTTAAATTTTTGTAATTAAAAAAAATAAACATCACCCTAATCTTGCCAAGTATAAAGCACTTACGCTGACTAAGCCCAAGCAAGCTTAAAAGTGTTGTGTTAGGAGACGATATAGAAAAGCCTATTTAAGCTTGAAATTGGTTAGAGGTGCATTCATGAACTTGGTTGAGATAACATAGAGGATTGATTAGGGTTGAGCTATAATTCAATATACAAATGAGGGTCAAGTGAGGCCCATAATCTTGTAATTACTTATAGGCATATGAGTGGCCCAGGTGAAATCCCAAGCACACTGGAGTTATGCATCAATGATAGGAATTGTAAGGAGAAAACTACTTTTATTTTTCACAATGTGAGTCTAACATTAATCCAACTACTCAACACCAATAGTACGTGCTAATTCTTACCACTCAATTATTGATTAGACTGCAAATGTTTTGTCCACTATAAGCCCTCGATCTTGGCTCAAAATCGAATGACCAAGACCACTCTGACTTCATAGGATTGCTTTGATTATTTCTACCATTTGAAATAATCTTCTCATTAATTAGATGGCTCAAAGCTTTCATATTTTATCTTATGGCTATGATTTTTTTGCAATAGCAAATGATGAATTGAATGATCCAAATCTCATCTTACTTTACTAGATGGCATAGATCTAATTCCTCTTGATCCAACCATCTAGAAGTAATATCCTTGTATAATATTTGATCTAATACTCTAGAACATCTCCAATAAGATCAAATGATGCTGGACAATCCCACCTTATGGCTAATTCCTTAGTCATTATTTGAGTCATTGCCCTAAATAATTCAAATAAATATTTTATGTAATTTTGAATAACATTTTAAGCTATTTGGAAGCATTATTTGAAACAACTTTTCCTTTACCTTTTAATAACTTTGATAAAAAATTTTCTATATAAACTCAACCATTATTCATGAAATGACTAATAAACATAAACCAATATTTGAGATCTCAACAAAGCATAGCATGACATTCTACTATCATAAATCTCTTCACTACAACTACAACTTAGTCCTTCACAAAATGTCAAACACTTTTAGCTAATCTTATCACTTCAAACTCTTCAATTTCTTACTTGTCATTGTAATTTTAAACACTTCATGCCTTCTTTTATTAATCAACAAGCATTGAAAGTTGTACAAATTTATCAAAATTTTCCATCTTGTTATATATTTCCATTTTCTTTTGAGTTAAGTGGTCCTGCATTTATAAAAGCTTTAGTTTAGTATGATGTCATAAAAAACAAACTTGTTGATAAGTTTGTAAAATGTTGTGTTATAATTGAACCCACATAAGCTAGTAGGTTGGTGGTGAGTCATATGAAAAAACCTCATATTGTAAACTTTTTGGTAGTGGTGATTATTGCGACCTTATTTGCAGGTGGACGTATGATCTAATTTGATTCTATGATTCTACAAATTTCATTGTCTTCTTTCAATATTTATTTTTTATTTTACTATTAATAAAAACTGAAAAATAAATATATATAAAATGAAGATTTTTATATGCTTACAATTTTTTTATGTAGAATTTCTAAAAAGGAAATATAATCTAAAAAACAAAAAGTATTTTAAAATTCATAAGTCACCCACTCATTTGGGATTTGTATACTTATTTTATTTTAATTATTATCAAAGAAGTTTCCTTATAAAGAAATGTAAGTCAAATCACTTAGATGAATCGTCGTGTATTTTTTAGTTATCTATTATGTTTACTTAATTATTATTTCAATTATAAAATAATTTTAATTTCTACCTTACCATTTTTGTGTGCTTTCTAAAGTATGTATTTATTAATTTTTGTGTATTTATAAAATATGTCATCACTTATGTTTAATATTGGTGTAACATTAAATGAAGGTCTTCTTCAACCATTCTATCATTATTTAAAGTAAATTTTATTAATATTTGAAAGATAGATTTAGAGTTTTTATCTAATCAATTAACTTAAGTAATTGGAAAGTGTCCAAAAAATTATATGATTTAATTAGATATTCATGTACAAAAGAAACTAGGTTATTTAGTGTACTGAGTAGTGATCAAAGGAGAATGATATCATTAAATGCCATAACACTCAACTACCTTCATGTGGCATATTACAAAGTGAACTTAATCAAGTTATGAATTTTTATATCAAAGATATAGTTTGAAAAAAGTTAGAAGTTACTAATGAATCTACTTTATAAGTTCAAAAAATATTGATAACCCTTCTTACACATTATTAAAAGCTCTTTAGAGTTAATTTGAGATAAATTATAAATAAGATGTTTAAGTGATTTACTAATATGATTAAAAGATTAGAAAATCTTAGAAAAGTGCTTCCTAATATAGATCATGTAAGAAAGGTATCAAAGATTCCATCCAATGAGTATGATCCTCTTATTACAACAACAAATGTAGCCAAAGACATAACAAGCTCATATTGGGTGAGTTACTTAGAGAATTATTAATAACAAAGATTGAGATAAATAGAAGATTTAAAAAAGGAGGCCTTGGTAAGCAAGCAAAGTGAGGAGAAAAGTACAAGGAACTATTATCTTTTAAAGTTAACAAACATAATATAGGTTTGATATCTATCTTTTATTTGGACTTCGAGGTAAAGTTAAATTTTCATGTTAATGGTTTAGATAAAAATTTCACAAAAAGTTTCATACAAAAAAAGTAGAAGGAGATGAAGACACCAAGATACTATGATTGTGTTGAAATCAATTATATTACACCAAATTATCCAGAAGTCAAATACACAAAGAAAAAGAAGGAGAAAAAGAGTAGAACGAAAAAGAAGAAAGATTTTCAAGCTACTTGGTTACCTTAGAAGAATTACACTCCACCACTTCAAGTTGTGAGGAGGAAGGAATGAAATGTTTTATAGCAAATGATGATGAATCAAGTACATCCAGTGAAGAATAAAAAATTAAGATAACCACTTGGACTTTAAAAGCTTTTAAAAATAATTACATAGCAGTTATTAGTGTTTTAACTTATTTAATATTAATGCACAAAAAATTAAAAGTGTTTTATAAAGAAATTAATAATTAAAATTTTTATGAAAAGAGATTTCAAAAACCTTATGTGATGAAAATGATTTCATGATGATTGAGAATACTTTAAAAAAAGAAATTATGAGTTTGAAAAGTAAAATTTATGTTATTCAACATATAAAATTTTCAAATGCTTCACATG
The DNA here is from genome assembly GCA_023846275.1 of Vanilla planifolia. Taxonomy (NCBI): domain Eukaryota; kingdom Viridiplantae; phylum Streptophyta; class Magnoliopsida; order Asparagales; family Orchidaceae; genus Vanilla; species Vanilla planifolia. Next base: position 132,393 of record JAIUJO010000462.1, read on the forward strand.
ATGCATATTTTTCTTAATGTAAATATATTTTAAAATATGCCTAATACTTCAAATATTTCATACTTTTATTGTTGTAGAAAAAGTCATGTTTTTAAGGTTTGTAAAATTAGGAAAAATATTTTTAGTTCAAAACCTTGCTTCAAATCACAATGCAAAACTTGTTTGGGTTCCTAAAGTTGGAGAATATAGAATTTAAAGTAAGTTGTGTTCATAATCATTCTAAAGAGATAGAGTATTTTGAGACATTGATAAGTTAGAAGTAAAACAATCTAGAATTATGCATACAAAAAAATAAAAGTTGCATTTTTTTATTATTTAATAAAATTTTAATAATTTATATAACTGGATATGTAGAAAAAATTAAAAATCTAGCTCTTGAGAGTTGGATAATAGATGCTAAGGACAAATGTCTAGAGACCTACCAAAATTTGTCTCAATAAGATATTATCTAAATAGATAGGTAATACATGAAGGCAAGTTTGAGAAGAAGATAATAAGAATTAGTCACATAGGATCTTCAACATTAAAGAAAATAAGCTAGCTGGATGTAGTTAGAGTTCTTCTTAAGTCAAACAAAACTAGTTAAAAAATATATGAATCGTTCAAAAAAGGAAGGCAAGTTAAATGTTTCTTTTAAACCTAAAAATGACTTAACTACAAGTAGACCTTTAAAGGTAATTTATTTGGTCTGTTTTAGACCTACAAAACCCTAGAGTTTAGGACAAAAAAATAGAATTATGATTATTAATGATTCTTCAAGATATAATTCGGTTGTATTTCTTAAGCACAAGAGTGAGACATTTGAAATCTTTGTTAATTTCATAAAAAAGGTAGAAGAGAAAAGCTATCTCAAGTTAAGTTGTATTCAAAGTGATAATAGTAATGAGTTTAAAAATGAGGGCATCAAATTACATGTCCTTATTCACATCAACAAAATGACATTGTAAAAAGAAAAAAATAGGACCTTAGTGGAAATGGATAAAAAATGTTAATTGAATAAAACCTACCAAAATAGGTTTGGGCCAAGGAAATTAACAAAACTTGCTGTACAATAAATAGAATTAATATAAGACAAATATTTAAGAAAATTTTATGAGTTATTTAAAAATAAGAAATTGAAGCTTAGCTACTTTCATGTTTTTGGATATAAATGCATCATTCTTATTCTTAAAAGAATCAACTTGAACAAGTTTGATGGAAAGGTATGACTAGAAATTTTCATAGGATACTTCTCTTTTAAGAAAATCTATAAAGTTTGCAACATGGATACTAAAAATCCAAGCTTCACATTAAACAAAATAAATTATAGGAGAAGTTAGTCAATGAGTTAAGATTAGAGCCTTAATGAAAGAAATTAATGATAGTGTATTTGAATCTTTCACAAAACTATTATTTGGAGAATAAGTTCGTATGGTTGAGTATTGTGATTACGTAATAAAAGAAGATTCAAATTAATTTGAGAGAAAAAAAAGTGTGGCAACTAATTCATAGGTTAGTGATAAAAAAGTGATTAGAACAAAATTTTTATTAAAAAATAAATTAGATAAAAATAGAATGATCATTGGGAATAATGGTAGAGCTATTACTAAGGTTTATAGGCAAGTTCAAGGTATGTATTTTGAGAAGTCATTTATATTATTAATAAGATTGGAGGTCACTAAACTAGACTTCTCTTAGCATATTCACATCATATGAATTTTAGATTATTTGAAATGGATGCAAAATATCAATTTAAAAATAAGAAAATGAAAGGAAGATATGTGTGTTGAACAACCTGCATGTTTTGAGACCCATGCATATGATGACTATGTATATAAGCTTAAGTAGGGATTTTGTTGTCTTAAGTGAGCTCATCATTCATGGTATCATAGATTGAGTAATTATCTAGTTGATAGTGATTTTGTTGCTTGTACAAGTTTACGTTGATGACAAAACTTTTGGTGGCATTAATGAAAATAAATTTAAGGAACTTAGTGATTTAATCACATGGAAATTTGAGATAAGTATAATTGGTGAGATGAATTTTTCTTTGCAATACAAATCATGTAACTAAAAGATTAGATTTGTATTTTATAAACTAAATATTTCAAATATTTATTCAAGCAGTTTGAATATCAAAATATGAAACATAAGAAGATTCTAATGAATTAATCAATGTATTTAGATTTAGATAAAATTAAGAATCCCATTGATAAAAAACTTAATGAAGAACTTGTTAGACCTTTATTATATTTTACAATTAATAAACCTAACATCTTATTTAGTGTTATCTTATGTGCTAGATTCCAATAAAAATGCAATTAAAGCCATCTAAAGATGATTAAATTATTCTTCAAATATGTATGAACTACAATGAACATAGGTTTAAGGCATCATAAAAAAGTTCTTTCATTAGATCTTATAAGTTTTACAGACTAAGACTTTGTAAGCTATAAAGTTGATAAGAATGAACCTTAGAAACTTGTTAATTGCTAGGAAATATTTTAATTTTCTAATTAAGAAAGAAGAAAAGATTACAAAACCATATTGACCACAGAAGTTTAGCATGTAGTAAGCAAAAGTTATGTTGCTCAATTGTTATGTCTAACACAACAATTTCAAGATTATCGTTTAGATCTCTTGCATATTAGCATTAGAATTGATAATACTAATTCCATGGATTTAGCAAAGAACTAAGTTCATCAGTTCAGGAGCAAATACATAGTATAAGACACCACTTTATTAGTGATCAAGTAGCTAAAAGCATAGCAAGGGAGAGCATGAATTAAGTGGGAGCAAAAATGTTTCATTTTTTATTGCCACTTATATGTTTTATGCTTAATATATTTTTATCCACACATTAATATCTTATAATCATCAAAAGGGAGAGATTGTTAAGTTACTCTTGTGTTTGATGAGTCAAGCTATAAATGTTTAACATTTTATTCTAATGGATTTGTTTAGTGTGAGTTAGGTTTTTTTAGTGATCAAGCCTAAAACTTTTGAATATGGTGAATTAATGGTCAGTAAAAATACCTTCAAGTGTTTAGTAAGCTTCAATGATTAATGTTATATGCATGAACTTTGAAAAGCTTTATATTTTTGTTATAAAATTGAATGTTAGCTCATTAATTTTAAGTTACATCTCCATTTTTCTTACTTTCTCATCCTATTTTAAGAATTTGACTTGTTCATCCTTTTTGTTGATTTGGGAAACTTATAGGATTTCATTCTTCACTCAATCACTTTTTTTATTTAAGCTATGTAATAAATCTTTTTCAAATTTTATGTTAATTGCTAAACTTTAACAAAGCACTTGGGCCAACCATGTCTACCTTTGCCAGGTAGCATTGAGTTAGAAGACTAGTTGAGAATAAGCCAACAAATTAGTTTAGGTGCATCGTAAACTAGATTGGACCAAAAAAAAATTTACGCACCCATTAAGGGTATTATAAAAACACAACTTCTTTTCTTTTCAACAATATGTGACTAACTTTCATCTGGCAACTCAGTGCTAAAAATGTGCTCTATTTATCATCATTTGATCTTTGATTGGACAATAAATGTTTCATCTACTATGAGTACTTGTTCATAACTTTAAATTGGATAACCAAGATCATTTTCAACTTCATTGAAAATTTTTTATTATTTCTTCTTTCTGAAACAATTTATCCTTGAATTAGATAACTCATCTTTCTCTATGTTTGAATCTTATGAATTAGATATTTCTCATCTTTTTCAATGATAAATCAAATGATTCAGATCTCATCCTATTGGATCAATTGGCCAAGGTCTAATCTACTTTGATCTCATAATGCAGAACTTGTCCACATTTAGTGTCTTTGATATGATAGTTTAAAGCCTCTTAGATTGGAGCCAACGACACTAGTGAATCTCACATAATGGCTAACTACCTAGCCATTGATTAAGCCATTATATTTTTCATCTTTGAAAAAATATTTTATGGTATTTGAAGGCAGTGCTTGAAACTATATTTTCTTGACTTTCTAATTACTATGATAAATTTTTTTAGATCTCTTATTCATGAAATGACTAATAAATATGATTCAATCTTTGAGAACATAATAAAACATGGCACATTATTCTATTAGAAAATTTATTAGTAATACTTAAGGTTTTTATCATCAAAGAAACATCATAACTAAGGGTCAAAAATGCAATACCCTAACCATCAAATACTCCTTGAAATGATCATCAAACTATCGACCATCATTTGATAGTGACACTATCTCCACACTATAATATTTTTAGACCATTCAATCTTCTTATGGAAAAACAATAGTAGGTCGCATCTTACTTAATGACACTTCCACAATTATTTCATTTGTGTCCCACTTTTAAACTTTGACAATAATTTTCTATTTCATACTGACCTTTCGTATCAATGTTATCCATTGCATTCCTTTTGATACGCTCCTATTTGTTGTTTATTATTAAGTACTTTATTTTCTAAATAACTATTTTTTCATATAAATATTTACTTTAGCTAGAATTACTAATTTTAATATTTTTACTTTTTTGGAAAATCATTTCTATTGATTAATACATTTAAAACATGGACCTCACAAGTATTTTTTGTCATGTTTGTATTTTTTATCATTTATTATGCATGATCATTTGTTCGTCTAAATTATTATTATATCTTTTAGTTAAAATAATTGCAATACAAACTAAGATTTTAAGTATTTAATTAGCTTAACAATTGCAATTATTTTTAAAAGTGATTCTATTAGTACTTTTTCATAATTATGTCACTAAATGAATTCATTCATATGAAATATATGTTCTCTTTATTTTTTAAAAATATTTTGTTTCCTTAACAATTTACTTTTTTAATTTTGTTCATCAATTTCAATTTTGCATTTGCACAAGCATATTGAAATAATAATTTATTTTTTATGATTTTATATTTGAAATCTTCAATGATATTCTTTCTCATTTTATTTTATATTTTGTGAACAGAATGTTATGCAATAATTATTGGTGTAAAGCTTTTGTGTTATTTTTAAATAAATCTTAAATGTCTTTAGTACTCTTTATTCTCAAGAAAATTATCAATACTTATTATTTTTAATTATTTTCATATATTTTAAAATTTTAATTATCATAACAACATCTTATATTTTTTTTTGAATTTTTTATCTCATTTTGGAATTAAAAATATTAAATAATTTATATGCTCGGTAATCTTTTTACACCACCACTATTCAAACAAAAATTGATTAGTTATCAATGTAGAAAGGAATTTTAAAGTCTGAAGCCTTTCTTAAGCATCATGCATACAAGTTGATTGTACCTATTTGTTACATTTGTACATTAAGTTCTTACATGTAATATGCATTTTTGTAAACAATTTTATTATAAATTAATTTTCTTTAGTAATTTTCAACTTTTGTTCACTTTTAAAAAAGGAATAATTTTTATAGTTTAGTTATAAATAGTTTCTAATATATTAAGTGTTTAATTGTCAAAATATTTTGTTTATTGTTTAAAAGATATTATCTTTTAATTTCAATAACAATATTTTTAATTACGTTATTGTGCAACTTTATCATATATCATGTAAATATATCGAATATTTTTTAAATATTATTGTAATTGCGATGGGATTTTTTTATATTTTTTATTTAAATTTATCATGTTTTTTAAGACATGAACTCTTTAAATTAAAAAAATTTAAAATATTGAAATGTTTTTAATTGTAATAGTTTATTTAGTTTTTGTAGAAATAGGAAAGCTCTTTATTGAAAAATTATTGTTATTGCTTATCTTATCTTTCAAAATTAAATAATCTATTTTTTTAAATTTTTTCCTTATAAAGAAAATTTTTTCAAAATTATGTTGTGTTTATAATTAACATATTTTCAACTTCTATTATACTTTTGTTTTAACTGACACGGTTTCACATAGCTTCCAAATATTGAATTTATGTTTTCGTGTTTGTGCTCATTTTCATTTCTTAAGATCTTGAAATAATTTTTTAAAATAATTATTTTTCTTGTGGCAAATCACTTTAACATCTCTGACTTTCGTATTTGTAAAATGTCATTTAAGACGCTTGCATATATAATATATTTATAAATATTTTTTATTTTTTCTTTTTTAGATATCTTAGAAATTACAAGAAATTAATTTAAATATTTATCATATAAAGCTATATTTTGTTATATCATTTTGTTAACATAATGCAAATATACTTTCAGAAACATGAAAATTACTTACTAAGAAAAATCCTTTTTCTTTTTTATTTTATTTATAAAATAAATTGCAAAGTAATTTGTAATTAATCGCACAATTTTCATCACATTTCGTTAACATTACTTTGATGTTTTTTTAGAAATTTATATTAATAAATTTTCCTAAAATTTGTGACATTAATTTTTTTAAATATTATTTTCATAATTATTTATTTTTGTTAGTTTGTTCTTTATTGAATTTTTTGTTTTAACTAATCAATATATTGGAAACAATGATTAAGCTTTTAATTATTAAATTATTTTAACGATCTTATATGTTTTAATCATTTCTAACTTTTTTTATTAAAATTTCAAAAATTGTTTTAATTTCCTAAATATTTTTTAATATATTGCACAAGTTTTAAAATTGAGCCCCACTTATTTAATGACTCTTTAGCATCTTCTTGTCTTACAAAACGTTTTATTTAAATGACATTTATATACTATTTATATTATAATATTTAGTTTACAGCTTTCTATACATTTCTCTTGTTTAATATGATTAGCAATTTTTTCATATTTTTCATGGAAAATCTTCTTTTATTAATGAGCTAATTTTTCATTAATTCCTTCACCCAATATTTTTTTAAGTTTTAAATATTCTCTTAAACTTATTTTTTATTTTTCAATTGATTTTGTTTTAATTAATATTTTGAAAGTCTAGGCTCTTACAAAATATTTTTTAAATATCATATAATTACAAAATAAGTTATCTAAATAGTATTTTCATTGTTTTTTTTTAAAGACTAATATTTTTGCAAATATATAGCACTTATACATACTTTTGTCATCAATCTTCACTTTAACACAAATATTATAAATAACATGATTTATTATTCTTTAATTTTGTTAACGACTATATGCATTTTTTATTTGACTTTTATATTTTCTATTAATTTACTATTAAAAAAATCATTTTGTCAAGTTATTAGTAATTAATTTGAATAGTTTAAAAATTATTAAATTATAATTTTCATGAAAATTATATATTTTTATTTAAATGAAATATTATTAATTCTTATTTTTGAGAAAAATTTAATCTTTAAATAATAAACAAGTTTCATTTTTTATTAATAAATAATATTTTTCCATTTAAGCGATAAGAAATATTTGAAGAAAATAAAAATATAACTTAAAAATTATTAATAAAAATTATTCTAGAATTTGATCAATTTAAATATTCTTTTGTAATTTCTTTTGCAAGTTAGGTATGTCTTTGAATGTTCCAATCTAAATGGATTTGTCAAGAAAAGAAAAAAAAAATAATTGCTCTATCAAAGCATCCAACTAATCAAAATTGTGAAGTTTAAAAAACATTAAACAACATAAAAACAAATGAGAACACAAAACATAATATTACAAACATATTTATAGCACAATATCAACAAAATGAGACAAGAAAACATTTCTTCTTGAATAAAATTAAAACTAATGTTTTTTTATGTCAAAAAATAAGAATAGTAGAGACTACAAAATACCCAAAAATCATCAAAATTTTATCCAAAATTTCTCAAAAGCATTGTGCATGTATTAACAAAAAAAGAAAATACAAAAAAAAATAATATAATTAAAAAATTGTGTAGTTTATCAATAATGATTGATTATTAGATTAATAAAAAATATATATATATTATGCACAAAAGCATGACAAACATTTTTTTACCAATAAATATGAAATAAAAAATTATGAAGAAAAGGTAGGATGAGATTTCTACAACTCGATTTAGATGTTACCCTTATGTTACATTGATAAAAAAAGGTGGACAAATAAAAAAATGACGAAGCATGGCCAACCTTTGTGCTCTTCTCTAATTGGATGTTTGTGCACAAAATCTCAATGATGGAGAAATCAAATATTATAAAACAATGTCATATTTTTATTGATAGAGGTTTTTAGCATGTTAATAACAAGAATCTATGTATCAGAATGCTAACCTTCATGTATTAAAAACATTCCATATACATGAACAATTTTAGAACAATAAATAGTACAAATGCAAAAAAAACTAACAAATGATCATTATTGACTTTTAATACAACTTTTCTTGTATTAATTAACACAAACAAGAAATTATGTTAGGTATTTACACTCTTAAAAAATTTCATTGAGTCCAACCTTAATTGTGCTCAAAGTAATATGAACATTATTCCATATTTTAATTGTCATGCCCTCTATCGTAGCAAAATGTATGGAAGCTGTAATTTCTCTATATTTATGACAGCTTTGTATTTATCTAGAATTTATATTCCATCCCTATATGAGTTGAATTTTTTATTGTAGTGTTTTCAGTAAGAAATATGACCACATTATTATTTTGTTTGTATGCTAAGCTCCACTTTATCTTTAGAAAACTAGTTTACATACTTACATCAAGCAATTTGCTAATGCCCATTGTATATTTTCGTGATCATGCCATAGATTCAATAACACATTACAATCCACTAAAATGTATAAATTGTTATTTTGCAATAGGATTCATAGTTGAAGACCCCTAGTTATGGCTATTACCTTGACTTTTGGTGTCATTTGATTTATTTAAATATCAAAAAATCTAAACTCATTTTCTCTAATTTTTTTCTAATAATTCTAACTACAATAGTACCTTAATGGTTGGATAACTTCTCACCAATGATGTCTAACTATATCGAGATTGTCGATGGTAACCGCCTAATCGAATCCACTATTTTTCCTAAGTTCTTGCAAATTAATCAATGAATCCGAACAGTCATTTGACATAACCCTAAAATGTTTGAATGATTAGAAAAAAAATCTTACTATAAATCAACAATTCTCTTTAATATTACATATATAATATTTTTTATTGATTGATTTAATTACTCAAAGTTCATAATTATGTTAGCTTTCTAAATAATCTATGATATTAAAGTTGGTAGTGTCATTATGACCTCTTTATTATCGATTAAATATTGCCTTCCTTGTTGCATGATGTAATTCACTTCATTATTATATAGGTATCAAGTTGCAAAAATGGTAGATTATTTTAAAGGGCAACCCATGCTCATTTAGCTTCTTTATAATAAAAAAAATATGAATTTGAATCTTCATTTGGACATAGTTGGCACATTAAAGAAAGTTGGAAGATTAGGTTCATTCGGCTATTAGGTAATGGCACATGTTTTTTAATATCATCCATGTTAACATTAAAATCTTTAAAGGGCATTTGGGCTTCATAATTGTCGTCCATATTTTGCACTTCGATGTATTAATCTTAAGCCTAGGTAGAATGATAGCTAAATTACACATCACAAGTTAGAAGCCATATACAATAAGTTCATTCAGTTAGACCAATTTGCATTATTTGTAATCAAAAGTTTCATCATTTGCATGTCAGCCCATGGTTTGGATTTCATTCGTGATGCATCTCAGGATTGGTATTTTGTCGACATGTTGTTTGACTACAAAGTGTTGTTGGTGAGTATATGCCAATTAACTTTTACATAAAAAGTTCATCATTTTTTTGATTTCTTAAACACCAAGGCTATTTTCCTTTAAAAGGAAATAATTTTTTCCCAAGTCAAGTGATGCTTAAGATTTTCTTCATTGTTTCCCCACAAAAGTCAATTCATTCCTCTTTTAATCTATTATAAAACTGCATTGTGAGTTTACTTGCCAATACAATATACATTGGAAATGAGGAAAAAGAATTCTTGATGAGAATGAGTCCGCCCTTTGTAAATAACAACTTTATTTTCCATCTAAGAAAATCTATCTTTAATTTTATCAATCAAATTTTGTAAGTAAGCTATTTTCTTCTAACATATATATATTGTCCAACACAAATAAGCCAAAGTAAGATTTATTTGATAAAAACTTAAGCCCATAAAAAATTGATTTACCTAGCAAATACTCTTTCAATTTGAATAGATGTCCTCACTTTTAATTTTTATTTTTAAGAACCATGAAGATTGTTGGAAGAGTTGTAGTAACTTACTAAGGTTGATAGAAGTTTTCAGATGTTCTCTAGAAATGATAATTGTGTTGTTTACATAACCAAGGAGAGTGTGTTACACCCCATATTTTCCTAGGCTGATTTTTGGCATATATTTTTTTTTCTTTTTTTTTTTTTTGCATATAGACAGCTCAGATCGTCTCATACCAACCTGAGTAGCCTACGAAAAAACATAGGATATAACACGTCATTACACACCTACTTTCCTTAACAATGTGGATCCCATCTCCCGGGTACACCGTCAAATCAGGTTCATGACTCCTGAATTAACAGATGGACTCGCGCAATGTTACTCCTACTAGACCCAATACTCCTAACCCATACCGATAGGAGAACCGGTCTAATAGAAGTCTGAACCCCCAATGTTAAGTTCCATAGTCATGTAATGACCTCACCATCAAAAATAAAATACATAACATCCTCAGATAAAATATAGCACTCCACACACTATACCATCAAGATAATAAAGTAAAGCAGTGAATGGAAACTACATCACAAAAATAAGATCCAAGTCCAACAAATACAATATTGTCCAACCAGATATATAAGTCAGAATCACCCTCACATAATAGCTGACATATGAGAATAACAGTCTCACTGACAACATCCAACAGCAACAATTAACTAATCAGAATTTCTCAGATAATCACCGATCAGATATCCTCCACAAGCCTGCTGACCACGATCCCACCTAATCTGGTAGCGTCAAGTCTGCCGAGCCACTGAAAATATATAATACGGAAATGAGCTACGCCCAGTAGGAAAGACAGCTAGTAAAACTCACATGCAAAAGAAGGATAATAGCAAGAGTATAAAAATACAACATAACAATATATGGTGGATAGGCACTCTCAGTCCCAGACTCTGACCAATCACAGTTACCCCCAGTCACAACAGAGTAGCTCTCCTCTGTGCTCCCAGGTAGCATGCCAGCGGGACACGCCCATCTCTGCGCACGCATGGCGCCTAGCACCCGACACCGCAGCGTCTCTCGTCAATCAATCTTCTGGAGACTATAGACAAACCCGTCACATAGATCTCTAGCCAACGTGAGACACCCTGGCTAGCCACGGCGAGTCACCCCTGCCGCTGCCACTCTCAGGCGCGCAGGCCTACACTCGTGGACCAGAAGAGGTCGACTCAGCCACCGTCCCAAGAAGTCCTCTCCCAACAATTTCCATAGAAGCCACGCCCCTACAGTCATTGCCAAGCTTTAACTCCAAGATTCGGCAACATGTGTTCAGATACAACAAGGCGCATACCAGTCCACATGTATACTGTGAAAGTTAAGTCTGAACCGCACAGTTACCTACCACAACTACCCTAAAACATCATATAGGGTCTATAGTAGTCCAGTCCAATATGCCAATCCATGAAATATGCCAACACCGAGTAGACTGACTCAATCCATGTCAATGCCATCCAAGTAACACAAATTGTATCAAAATTCTGACTATTCTGGTAACATTTACCCAAGTGCCACACTTCCTTCCAACTGATGCAGCTGCACTGAATTTATGGATAATTTCCAACAGTAACTTTCAACTTGTCTATGTGATTTCCTTAAATCACCTTTTTCTCGTTTCAGGAAATTTTAAATTTCAACTTCAATTTCTGCCCTTTATCCATTTTCCGAAATTCGGAATAAATTTCCGAATTTAGAATTTAAATTCCACATATATCCTTTTTCTGACTTTTTCATAATTTAATAATTCCCGGAAATTCAATTACCGAATTTTCCTAATTTCCAAAAATCAATTTCCGTCCCTTTTTCCATTTTTCAAAAATTCGGAATAAAATTCCGAATTAAAATTCCCACATTTCCATTTCCGAAAAATTCGGATTAATCTTCCGAATTTAAAAATCCGCATTTCTTTTCTTCCGCGCCGCATATAATTATTAATAAAAATTATATAATTATAATTACTTAAATAATTAAACCGAATTTACTTAATCCGTCTCCTTCCTCCGCCCGGCGCCCGCGAAACCCTAGCCGACGAGTCCTCCGGGAAATTTCGTATTCCCCGTCGATTTCCGGTGACCGAGATCAAGGAGAAACAAAATCCGATGTTCATACTATCCTAATTTGTCAATAATGTCACTAATTTCTAAGGATTCAATTAAATTTTCCACCAAAGGAGTTTCATCCGATCCCCAATTTGACAATTTACGAAATTAAACAATTCCAGCACACGATACTACCTTAACATGAATAAAGCACATAATCAATTCAACACATGCTTGGTAAAATTCCCCAATTCGGCGGGTATAATTTTCCGAAACCCTAAAACCTAACATGCTAAAATTATAATACTGCAATGCATTTCCGACTTCAAAATTTCAATCACATGCTCAGATAGACATTAACAAAATATTCCATGCTTTAATTTTGCTAAATAACTAATTTAATTTCTGAATTTCCTACCTCAACGACGCCGGCGACGGTGAACTTCGTCCGCAGCTCGCCGCAGCTCCTCACCGAACGAATCCGGTATCAATCGACTCTCCGTGTTCCCGTGAATCTCCAGGCACAAAAAGCCCCTTGCCAGGCCGCCGGAATCACGCGCCGTACGCCGAAAAAATCTCTCTATCGGTCGGTCGAACGAACCCTAATCGTTTCGCGAGGGTTTTATATTTCTGGCCGACGCGGTGAAAATCCACTACGCACCGTTGACACGCTTTCGACACGGTAAGCACCCGATACGCGCTGTCGACACGCTATCGACACGGTAAGCACCCGATCAGCCGGTTCAATCCCAGCCGTCGATCACGACCGTCCGATCCGCTTATCAGAACGCACGCGCAAACTAACTCGACGAACCGCCTCCGCCTCCGCTGAACCGTTCCGGTCCGGTTCACGCGCGATAAAAATAAATTTCCGGTTTTAAAATAACCGATCATAATTGATTTTCGAATTTCCAAAAATCCAATAAATCCAAATAAACAGGGAAAATTACTTAAAAATTACCTCGGTGCTCCAAAAAATCCCCAGAAATTTTAGAAATTCCAATAGCCTCTAATTGAGCTCCTGGCTCATCCTACTGTCGATCTGAAATCATCCAAGCCAAAAATTAATTTATTAAAGATTAACATAAAAAAAAATTTTTTACTGGGTATAACATAGTGATACATATAATTTATCTTTGTTGTCCATATAATACCACTCTTTTTTAAGAAAAAATATTATTAGGGCTTGTTTTCAAGAACTCCATTATGAGATGAAAACAAAGATAGAGGATTACCTTGATTAAGATCGACTAGAAGTTCAAAAAAGTTACTTGGTGATCCATTAATGATTGTTCATATCCATGTATTGCAAAGATAATTAGTGAGCATGTTATTAAGATTGTTATTGACATTATTCTTCGAAAGTGTCTTACGAAGAAATTTTCAGGAAATGTGTAATTTACATTTCTAAAAGCCAACTTAATAATATTATTGTCACTATTTTTTTATTGATAAGTGAATATACAAATTACTAAACTTATAATATGTTTTTTATAATAACTTTACATTTATAAAAATAGTTTTCTTTAGAGAAACCAACCTATCAAAAATTTTTTTATTTAATAAATAATGAGCATTGTGAATATTATTTTCATGATGTATAAAAGAATATTTGGTCTAAAATCAACAAAAATTTCTACATTATGAGTTTTATGAATATATACAATGTTTGTGCCTAAGATCCCCCAAAGAATTGCAGATCTTATAAAAACTGTTTAGCTACATTAACCACAACATTTGGGATTAAATCCAAATAATTAGTTTTGAATTTTCCATTAAAACCATATGAGCCCAATGTGCTGTCTAATTTAATATTAACATTTATATCTTTATTTCATTCTTGTGATGCCTTGCATTATTCTATTATTTGTTTGCTTTTGTTAATATGGAAATGGTGATTTTTATCATATTTTTCACCTTTATTTACTTAAGAAAGCCAAAAAAGATTCTAACATTGGTTGATTACTATTGTCATTATTTTGACCTCTTTTTTTTGTTTCTTCATTTCAGCACTATTGTATAAATGAGTGTTGCGTTTCTTTCTCCTTCTATTAGCCATCTAATTTCTTTTTCTATTTTAAATAAAATTCCACTCTTTCAAAACCATGTGAATAATAAGAATTAAAAGAACAAAATGCTTTCCACTAATCCACTTTCATTTTCCTTAAAGAATTATATATTTGTGATTCACCACTTCTATATGTAATTTAATAGGATAAAATAGATTTGCAAAATATTAGTTTTCCAATCTTTAAGACACATTTTATGTCTTTTTTTTAAAGCTAGGGCTTCCATCCCAAAGTTGCCTTAACAAGAGTTCTAATTATTCTCCATTATCTATGATATTGTAGGCTCATTTTGAAACATGTTATGAAATTTAAAATATTTGGAAAATGAAGGTTGAATTTTGATGACCTTTAGTATAGGAGGAACATTACCTGATCTAATTCTAACAAGATAATCAATTACGAAATTTGAAAGTAGTTCTATCTATTTCTCATTTAACAGCACCTTATCCAATATTTTCCAAACCCATTTTATTACCATTTCTTGCCAATATAAAAGAGTGACTAAAAAACGACTATTGCTCAAAGAGATAGAATTATGTAACAAAATTTCATGGAGTTCAACCTCTATTTTGAAGATGTTACAAATTGCTTTATTAAAAAAATTCATACAAAAAGGAAAATAAACATTATGCTTGGCTTTATATTTGAAATGAGGGACATGAACATTTTTTGGAGTAACGAAAATGCAACTTATTTTTCTTTTAATGTTCTAGTTAGATTAAGCTTAACAAAGATAAACTTAGGTGGGTATGTATGTGTAAGATAATGTATAAAATTTTTATTACTGCAACAAGAATTATAATTAAGAGGACATTATTGAGACGATGATGGTTTTCACTTAGAGTTAACATAGGTGGAAATGTTTTAAAATGTTCTTTAGGATTGTATTTATGTTAAAGAAATTAAAGACTTCACCATTGGATTTATCATTGAAGAAATGTAAACAGATGTATTTGATAACAAGATGAATATTTTAAGTGATAGAGCTTACATGAAAAAAATTCTAAGCACTTACTTAGGATAACTAAGTTCTTTCCAAGTATAAAATAAATGTAGCCATATAAATCGATCACACAAAATATTATGTATGGAATTTCCATATTTAATAGTAGTTTGATACTTTTAAGTTTTTTTAACTTTAATGGCTTCATCTAGGTCAATTAAATGGGTCTAAGAAGTATAATATTATTAATATTTGTAAATTTAATTAAGATAATCCTAAATAAAAAATAAAGTTACACATTAAAAACAATTATACCTTCTCAAAAAAAAATTAATTTGAAATATATTAAGAGATTGCATGGAATAATCAAATTGATTTCGTTAGTGAATTAAGTAATTTAATACAAAAATAAGTAACATGAATCATTTTATAATTTGAGTATGATAAAAACCCATAACTAAGGCATAATTTGAGATGCTTATGTTTAAAATATTGAATGTTAGGGTTCATATCTTTCAAGACTAATGTTTTTATAAGAGAACTCCAAAATGGTCAAATATTTTGCAATTTAATTTGTTATAAAAAAGAATCTAATCTTCCAAAAAAGTATACCTAATGGAAAAATACTAGGCCCTAAGTTTTATAAGAACAGCATCAAAATTTAGTAAAATTTTGATTAAAATTGTTTTGAAAACTTGCTTTCAAAATAAGTTACAAATAGTCTAATAAAAGGATTTTAGCCTTTGTAAGTCATTTTCAATTTCAACTAATATTGAAGTAGTTAAGATGCAATTACTTTGTTATGTTAATTATTGGTTTGGAGGTAAAGGTGACAAGACACTTGAAACTTCCACTCTTATGTGAACTACTTGCTTGATATGAAGCATAAAAATTTTTACATATACATGATGGTGAGGCTATGAGTGGAGTTGCTAAAACACTATTACACAAGAATAATTTAAAAAAACACATAGTAAATGTTCTCACATCATGCTGACATTAAAAATACAATAATGTCAATACATATGTGGATTGCAAGAAAACATTGAAAATGACGAAAGAAAGGTCAAATGTGTTAATGCAAACAAGTAGTGGCTTTAATTATATTTTTTTTGTAGTTATGTAAAATTAATTTGTTTGTTTTACATGATCATAAGACCAAAGCTAAGTTTGACAAAGATTACAAACCAAACTACACGACAAAGTTTCTCTTAATAATGTTCATTGATTTAAGACAACTTCAATTGTGATACTAATTGAGCTGCATTATTGAATTTTATTTATTTGCATTAGTTTATTATATTTTATTTTAAATATTATTTTTAATGTTTCATATAAGTTACTTTTTATATTTTCATCCTTTCATACAAATGGTGTAATTTTTGCACGCTTTCATTAAGAATGGTAGTTTAGTCAGTTTTATTTTTGAATTTATGTTTAAAATTATAATCTATTTTAAAGCCTTATGATGGAATAATTAGAAAGACACTCTTTTAATATTGGAATTATATTTCTAGAAATAATGTTTTCTTTATCTCAAAGAATACATAACCATAGTTGGTTATCCAGGTATTTTAGGTGATTATCTATCATCTTAATTATGATTTGAATTTAGCTCCACCATAATTGTCATTTTTTTAGTGTTATCTTATATAAAAAATCCTATTGTAGGAGTTCCTAAATCTCATAAATCATTGGGTATTATATTTATTTTAGCTATACCAGCCAAAAAAATGGTTCAACTAATGAAATTAAGTGTAATGGTAATCCTCACTTTGACCATGTTGTCACTAAGAATGCATATATGCTTAGCCTTAAATGCTACATTAATCGTAACAACCTTTCTAGTAAGAAATAAGGATTTGGTTGCCTGTGCCACTTCTTTGTTCATCACTTTTATAAAATATGGTTTTATTCTTCATGTTTGGGATATCTTGTTAGATGTGACTATGATACAATATAAATTGCCTTTGTCACATTTTTAAATAAGTACAAATGTTTTTCTTTCATATCTTTGACATTCTCTTACTAGACGTTAGACTATATTTGGCATATATCACTTTTTTTACTCTTCTAATTAATGTGTCATACATTGCCCTATAGGCTATTCAAATTTACTTCTAACTATTTAGTAGGACTTGTGAAACAGTAGCTCTTGATGTCGTAAACAAATTGGTGACAAATCCATTATTATTGTGGAAGTGGGTAACCTTTTTTGTGTGATTGTAGTCTGGAGACAAAGTTCTTGTTATGCTCTTCCCAATTTTCATATGTCTTAAGTTCATGTCCATATCATTGAAAAAGTATGTTTGTATTAAAAGATGCCAATCATATTAGTCTAATATAAACAAAGAGTGAGTCTATTGAGTATAAGATTTGAGATGCATTTCCTATACTCATATTTGAATATTCTTTCTATGTATTCTACTTACAAAACTGAATTTCACAACACAGCTACATCATAAGATGAGTAATATTAATGAGAATCCAGTGTAAAGGGATGGTCATATAATCAACATAGATCATATTAGTCCATTTTTCTTTGTGAACATTCAAACCTGTGTGAGCTTCGACTTATAGCACATTATAATGATAGCAAATTTTTCCTTACATAATGTAATGATTTTAGGAAATGTTTTACCATAATAATACTATATGTTGATAGAAGTTTCTTTGTTGCATATTTTCTTCATCCATTAATTGTTGAACTTCTATTGAGGAAATCATGTAGTAAGATGAACAATACTCACGGCATACCATTAAACTATTTTTATGTTATGATTTTTTATGCATAAGAATAACAACTCTAAAAAGTAGATGTGCCCATCATATGAAAAAAATATTTTTATTATACAAAATAGATAGAAATCATGAATAGGTTAATTCTACATCAATGTAATATGAAAATTATTCCATATTTTAAATGTCATGCCCCGTATCTCGGCAAAATGCATGGAAGTTTTAATTTGTCTATATTAATAACAGCTTTGTATTTATCTGGAATTGATGTTCCATTCCTACATGTGTAGAATTTTTTATTATAGTGGTTTTAGTAAGAAATATGACCACATTATTACTTTGTTTGTATGCTAAGCTCCACCTTATGTTTAAAAAACTAGTTTCCATATTTACATCATGCAATTTACTAACTCCCATTGTATATTTTCCCGATCATGCAATAGATTCAATAACACATTACAATCCACTAAAATGTATAAATTATTATTTTGCAAAAGGATTCATAGTTCAAGACCACTAGTTATGGCCATTACCATGACTTTAGGTGTTATTTGATTTATTTAAATATTAAAAAATCTAAACTCATTTTCTCTAAATTCATTCTAATAATTCTAACTACAATAGCACCTTAATTGTTGAATAACTTCTAACCAATGACGTTTAACTACATCGAGATTGTCGATGGTAACCAACTAATCGATTCCACTACTTTTTTTCTAAGTTTTTGAAAATTAATCAATGAATCCAAATATCATTCATTTGACATCTTCCTAAAATGTTTGAATGATTAGAAAAAATCTTATTATAAAGCAACAATTCTTTTTAATATTACATATATAACATTTTTTTGATTGATTTAATTAATAAAAGTTTTTAACTATGTTATCTTTCTAAATAATATATGATATTAAAGTGGGTAGTGTCATTATGACCTCTTTATTTCGATTAAATATTGCCTTCCTTGTTGCAAGATGTAATTAACTTCATTATTATATAAGTATCAATTTGCAAAAATGGTAGATTATTTTCAAGGGCAACTCATGCTTATTTAGCTTTTTTATAATAAAAAAACCATGAATAATTGAAACTTCATTTGGACATAGTTGGCACATTAAAGAAAGTTGGAAGATTAGGTTCATTAAGCTATTGGGCAATAGCACATGTTTTTGAATATCATCCATGTTAACATTAGCATCTTTAAAGGGCATTTCGTGCTTCATAATTGTCGTCTAGATTTTAGGCTTCGCTGTTTTAATCTTAAGTAAACCTTGGTAGAATGATACCTAAACTACACATCACAAGTTTGAAACTATATACAATAAATTGAGTGAGTTTGACCAATTTGAATTCTTTGTAATCAAAAGTTTCATCATTTGCATGTTAGCCCATGTGTTTGACTTCATTCTTGATGCAACTCAGGATTGGTATTTCGTTGACATGTAGTTAGACTACAAAGTGTTGCTGGTGAGTATATGCTAATTAAGTTTTACATAAAAAGTTTCATCATTTTCTTGATTTTTTAAATACCAAGTGTATTTTCCTTTAAAAGGAAATAAAATTTTTCCCAAGAAGTCAATTGAGGCTTAAGATTTTCTTTTCATTGTTTCTCCACAAAAGTCAATTCATTCCTCTCTTAATCTATTATAAAACTACATTGTAAGTTTACTTGTCATTACAATATACACTGGAATTAAGGAAAAGGAATTCTTAATGAGAATGAGTCCACCCTTTGTAAATGACAACTTTATTTTCATCTAAGAAAATCTATCTTTAATTTTATCTATCAAATTTTGTAAGTAAGCTACTTTATTCTAACCTACATATAATGTGCAGCACAAATAAGCCAAAGGAAGATTTATTTAATAAAAACTTAAGCCCTTAAAAATTTGTTTTATGTAGCAAATACTCTCCAATTTCTATATATGTCCTCACTTTTAATTTTTATATTTAAGAACCTTGAAGAGTGTTGGAAGAGCGGTAGAAACTTATTAGGAATAACAATAGTTTCCAGAAGCTCTCAAATAATGATAATTATGTTGTTTGAATAACCAAGGAGAGTGATAGATATAATTGATCTTTGTTGTCCATATAATACCACTCTTTTTTAAGCAAAAATATTATTATGGCTTGTTTTCAATAACTCCATGTATGAGATGAAAACAAAGGAAGATAGAGGATTACCTTTATTAGTATTGACAGAAAGTTGAAAAAAGTTACTTGGTAATCCATTAATGATTGTTCATATCCATGTATTGCAAAGATAATTAGTGAGCATCTTAATAAGATTGTTATTAACATTATACTTGGAAAGTGTCTTGCAAAGAAATTTCCATGATATATGTAATTCACATTTCTAAAATCCATCTTAAAAATATAATTGTCACTTTATTTTTATTGATAAGTGAATATAGTAATTACTAAACCTATAACATGTTATTTACAATTCTCTACATTTATAAAACAAGTTTTCTTTAGAGAAATCAACTTGTCAAAAATTTGCTATATTTAATCAATAATGAACAATGTGAAAATTATTTTCATGATGTCTAGAAGAATATTTGGTCTAAAATCAACAAAGATTTCTACGTTATGAGTTTTACGAATATATACAATGTTTGTGCCTAAAATCCCCCAAAGAATTTGAGATCTTATAAAAATTATTTTCCTACATTAACCAAACATTTGAGATTAAATCAAAATAATTAGTGAAGAATTTTTCATCAAAACCATATAAGCCCAAAGTGCTATTTAAATTAATATTAAAATTTATATCTTTATTTCCTTCTTATGATGTCTTGTATTGTTCTATTATTTGTTTGCTTTTGTTGATATGGAAATGACGTTGTTAATCATATTTTCACCTTTAATTACCTAAGAAAGCCTAAAAAGATTCTAAAATTGGTTGATTACAATTGTCATTATTTTGTTCTATTTGTTTGGTTTCTTCATTTCATCACTATTGTATAAATGAGTGTTGTATTCCTTTCTCCTTCTAATATCCATCTAATTGCTTTATTCTATTTTGAATAAAATTCCACTCTTTCAAAACCTTGTGAATAACAAGAATTAATAGAACAAAATGCTTTCCACTAATCCTCTTTTCATTTTCCTTAAAGAATTATATATTTGTGATTCACCACTTCCTTATCTAATTTAATAGGATAAAATAGTTTTGCAAATGATAGTTTTTTCAAACTTTATGGCTCATTTTATGTCCATTTTTTTAAAGCTAATGCTTCCATCCCAGAGTTTTCTAAAGAAAAGGTCTAATTATTCTCCATTGTCTATAAACTTGTAGGGTGATTCTGAAACATGTTATGAAATTTAAAATATTTGGAAGATGAAGGTAGAATTTTGATGACATTTAGTATAGGAGGAACATTACCTGATCTATTTCTAACAAAATGATGAATTACAAAATTTAAAAGTAGTTCTATTTATTTCTCATTTACCAGCACCCTATCTAATCTCTTCCAAACCCATTTTTATTACCTTTTCTTGCCATATAAAAGAACGACTAAAATGATAGAATTATGTAACAAAAAACTCTTACTTTAGTTTTCAATTAGGATCATATTTCATTTTATAATCATTTGAAGATGTGATTTCGTTAAAATTCTTACCCATAATCAATGGATTTGTAGTGTTGTTGACAATGTGAAATGACTAGTACGTGATAGTCTCCTTCTAGAAACCATGCTTTTATCATTGGTAAAAGCATAACTAGCTCTAGAGTCGTAGTCTTGATGCTTGATGTTGATATAGATAAACTACTTTTCATTAATGGTAACATTATAATTTAAATTCTTCCAAAGTATCTATATCTTGTTTGATCGATTGTAGTAATAATGCTAAAAATTTAGTTTGATAGAAAATTTTTATGCCTTATCGATAGAACACTTACATTTCGACAAGGCAAATTTTCTAACAATATACATTATAATAAATTACTTAATCACTTGGCTAAAGCATTTTAGTAGCATCACAAATATTTTAAAATAAGAATTTATTCATGAGTACCAGCACTATCTAAAATTTGGAAAATTGAAGGCATCCTCTGATACTTTTTGGGCTAATTGATTTTTATTGAATGTTTTACAATTTTTTTCTTATCCTTTGACATTTCAATGGATTAAAAACCTTTATTTGAATTTCAAACATAGAGGTTGTTGATCTCTTTAAATTTCATTAAAACTGTTTAGATCTAAATTATCATATCAATGCTAAATTTTATTATATGAATTTTTTGAATAAAAAACTTAATCATTGTTCTCCTCAATTTTTAGAATTTTTTAAGAAGCTATAGTATCCAATAATTGGCTTGTCAGACAGTTGCACTCCATTGTATATATTGGTTGTCTTTCATTAGCATTAAGGATTTGTTCAACTATTTTTTTTTATTGAGACATGTGGTTGATCCACCGTAATGGATTTCTTAGCCAAAGTGTTAACAAGTAAAGTACAATTTTTGTTGGCTTCTATCTTTTCTTATTGTTGGTTTTTTTGTTGACATCTTCATTAATATTTTGCCTAATAATTACATGACCCTATTCTTTGATATAAACAACAAGATGATCTTAAGAATTATCCAATTATTTTCAATGTTTGTCTTGAGCTAGCTCATTCCTATGTTTGTGGCATCATTTGTCAAGTTTAGGTAAGTTATCATACTAGATTTTATGACAAAATCCATTGTTTCAAACACCTTTAGTAGAAATTCTAATTTGGTTTAACTTTGCTGCTAACTCCAGGTCGATACACACTCAAGAAATTTTAGGATGTGTGAGATTTGAAGTTGCAACGTCTGCAACAAAAGTGCCTCGTCGTTCACTTTATTAAGTGAAGTACTAAAAACATGAATTGGTAGGTGCTTTGTTGTGTTCCAACACAGGTGATTGTTTCTAATTAAATTGAAATAAAGGGTAGAAGCCATACCTTAATAGTCATAAAACGCTCACTCAAATTCGCATCTGAATAGCTTGTGTGCATGAAGAAACATTTTAATTTGTATTTACAAAATTTCCTTCAACTTAATAAGTTTCTTTTGCGATATAATTGAACAAATGTTTTTTTGACATCTACATTTTTTTGTTAACAGAGTGTTCTATTAATTAAAAGCATCAATACAAGAATTATATACAAATAATTGTTTTCACTATAAACATGCTTGTTTTATAAGTCATTTAGAAAAAAGATATGTGACTATGCATCATCTTAGAGTGATTCATTACTTCAAAAATTTCATGACACTTATAACTCATGAATATGTTGTTCATGCTTGTTCCTTCTCAAGTTTAAATTAGCATTATGTTGATTAGCATCTTTGTTTATTTAGTAATTAATTAATGCATTTAGATAAATTATCATCATGTTCAACAAGTGAGATATCATCAAGACATCAATTAAACATTGCACCATTGATTTGACAAACTTAGTTTGAGAGTAGATGATGTTACATTAGTTTTCAATTTTATTTTGATTCTTCTCTTTCTAGTATTAAATAGTGTTTTGAAACAATTTATCTACAAATGACATACATAAATCTTGCATTTCTTCATAGAAAAATGAAAAGTTGTTGTCTTTTAGACAAAGCAAAGTGTAAAAGTTTTCATCCTTTTGCATTCATTTGAATAATCGTGCATGACCTATGACTCCTACAATCAATAATATTGGTAGGATGGACAAAACCATTTAGAAAGTTATAGTTTACAATTCAAAAAAAATTTAAAAGCATTTTTCCTCAATGCTTAATATTTCCAAGGAAATAAAAGAGGACAATCCAAATGTTATTAAATATTGGAAAAAATTCTACAAACTGATACATTCCAAACAACTGATTATCACCATAGTTGAAT
This sequence comes from Vanilla planifolia, assembly GCA_023846275.1. Taxonomy (NCBI): domain Eukaryota; kingdom Viridiplantae; phylum Streptophyta; class Magnoliopsida; order Asparagales; family Orchidaceae; genus Vanilla; species Vanilla planifolia. The sequence goes on from JAIUJO010000462.1 coordinate 156,213, forward strand.
GGACCACACTTGCTGGAAGAGGAGGGGAATGATGCCTTTTTGAATTATTAAGAAAAATGATTTTTGCTATCTAGCAATTATTTTGATCTTTTGAAATCTTTCTTTGCATTTATGAGCATAGTATTATTGAATAAAAAAAATTAAAACAAACAGACAAAAATGCATAAAGCACATAATGATTTCAAATGGGTCTACCAGGAACACAAAGCCTTCATTAAACCTAGTTCGACCAAGCCAAGCTTGCACTAAATTACAAACGTTTTCCATATGGCAAGCATGCTACAAATCTTTGCAACAACTTCATCAATCTCTGATTCAACACAACACTTACAAGCATATAGTGATTAGCCAACCTTGGTCGTAACACAACAACAATTATGGCGTTTGAAAGATCAAAATTTACGATACAATAAACTTCTTACAGGTTTTACCATAATCCCATTTTAACAAATGTGACAATATGAAAATTTATGATGAAGATATTACTTATGATTTGAATTAACTAAATAAAGATAATAGAATCAAATGTGTTCGACCACCTATTCTAAGATCAAAAAAAATAATCCTACTTATATTCTTGATGAATCACTCATTCTTAAAATTAAGTTGAATAGCTTTATTTGTTTTCCAAGAGTGATTAAACTAGACATTATGAATTTAGCAATTGTCTATAAACATCTAATCAATAGATCATTCTAGGGTAATAGGTAGATAGAGCTAATTGCTCTAATAAACTAGCTATCTTAAACTTACATATTTTTAGCTAAAGTTCATCATGCAAGTATGTCATAAATGAATAAACAATATAATGAAAAGCTTAATTTCTTTTTTATGTTTGAATATTTTTTTCTAAATGATCACTCAAATTGCATAAGCAAGAAAAAGTTTTTACATTAAGCTAAAGAGATCATACAAGTATAACAAGGGGGACACTAATATAAAATTAATTTTCTCATAATATGTAAACCTGCTAGGATTATTTTGTACCATATATGCTCACAATAATATGATAATATTTTTGTTAACAAAATTTAACTGAACAAAAAATTCATACACTTAAAGAAAATATGATATTTTTGTAACAACATTGTAACATTTTTCCCTGTATGCAATGAATGAAAATAAATGAATCACACGTGTAGAACATTCAACTATGTACTATTTCATATAAAAGTTATGCAAAAACACAAAACAAAATGCTTCTCTTATGTGGAAGATACAAATTACTAACAAGAAGAGGTTAGTCCTTCAATGTTAAATAAAGAATCATATCAATATGACAAATTGTATCATACATGTTCAACTCAATTATAGATTAATCAAGACTTGGGATTCTCATAAGAAATAAGAATATTAAACAAATGAAAAAGTGTTCGTATAAATTTTATATGTAGAAGAACTCAAGTCTTAGAACATTAAAAGGAATATGAGAAGTTAGATAATATGTAAAACAATGTTCACATTTTATATTTCTATCTCAAATGAAAGTAATATATATAATGAGATCACTCTAAATATATGATCCGTTTTTAATTCTAATTGTCTCTACTAAATTAATACAAAAACTAGATTATACATATGTGACATTAGTAATAATATTTGATGAGCAAAAGCTAAAGAAAATATTAACCTTATTTTAAACTTGTTTTCCTAGTTTATATCATTTTGAATCTATGATATTTTGTATCAAATATCATGTGTTCTAGAGATAAAAATTTCAAGTGAAACTCAAGAAGAATGGTTTAATTGGAATGATTGCTTCATCTTTTTTAATGTAATGGCAACTTATTTATAAAGAAAAGGTTTAATTGTTTTATGAATGAAAATATAATGAACATAAGATCATGAAATTTTTTAGCAACAACATTTGAACAAAACCCACTTGACCCTAGCTCAGGAATTTAATCAAGCCATTAAGTAAAACCATCAATCTTAAATCAAACTTAAGATGTATGTATGCCATGCTCCATCACAATTTTTCACCTTCATTAGTTATTGCTACATATTCATAATAGCTCAACAAACAATTACTAAATGTTACCTTTATATAGTCATCTAAAATAGTTTTTTAGCTTACCCTAAAAAATGGAATTTAGAAATTAAAATGCAAATGTCTCCATTTCATTTTATATTTTTTATTCAAGTTTTGCATTAATGTAATTTTTATACAATTCCTTAAGATTTTAATTTTTTTAATTTAATTTTTTAATGTAAAATATCGTTAATTATTAATTGAGATAATATTTTGTGTCCACCATAGTAAAAATAATTTTTAAGATTTTAAATTTCCTTTAGATATCAAAACTTTTTATTTTCATGGGATTTTAAAGGTTTTTTCTGAATTTGTGGTTAGAATTAGAAGAGTTTTCTAGACAACATATGCACATAGTTTTTAGCATTTTTACTGTTGAGTTACAATAATGGCATATTTATATGTTATAATTCATAACAATTTCTATTTCAAAATTTAGTTTATTTGGCTTATGTTAATAAAAAAAGGTAAATGCCAAATTATTTTCAAAATATTGAAATATTTTGCTAAATTAATTTATCATATATTTAAAATTAAATGATCCCATTTTTAACGAGTTTCTTTTTCTTAAAATAATATACTTTAATTTTTTTTTAAGACTTTTCTATTTTTAATAATAAGAAAATTCTTTTGATGATGCACAGGTCAAAATATTGCCTCATTAAAATATTAATAATAAATAATTTACATGTCTCTTATCTACTTCGAGATATTTTATGCTGGTTTTTTTATTTTTATAACTTGGGAGATTTTTAATCTAATATTGTTTTGAATGTCATGTTTTGTGTCATTCATTTAAATCACATACATGCCTATTTTTAATTAAATAATTAATTGATTAATATATTATATAATAGAAAAGAAAACTTTTATCAAATACTTTATTAGTAAATCACATAATTTATTTTTACTCTTTGTTAATTTTCTCACTTCATTTGTATAAACATTTAATGATTTAAAATAATCTATTTTTTAACTATTTTTTAGTTTCAAATAATATCTTTGGTCTTTGGACATTTGGTAAGACTTAAATATTATGAATATTTTCTTAAATCTATGTACATATTTTTTTTATTTTTTAGCTATTTCATTATTGTAATTTTTCTACTTTTCTCCTTTCTAAATTTCTTTATTTACAACACGATATTTATTTTTCTTGCATTATTAACAAAACATTTTTTGAATATACAATGTTGATATTTTAATGACATTCAATTTTTTAATGTTAATCATATATATTTTATGTGTTTTTTGAATTTCCTTTATAATCTAGTATTAAAGATAATCTTTACACAAAAAAGCTATACACATGCATTGTATTTTTGTAATACAATAACTAAATTTTGGTGCATTGTTTTTATGTTTTTGAAATGTTGTATTCCTTAAAAATATTTTTTATAACTAATATTTCATTGTAAAAAAATTACCATTTCAAAATATTGTTTTACTAAGAAAATTTTTTTCCTTTAGAAATATATTTAATTATTATATCATAAATTTTGCTTTATATTAACACTTTTTTCTATCTCTAATAAATGACTTATAATTCTTATGTTGGTAAAAATAAATTTTGATGACTTACATATTGAATTAGATGTACAAAATGAGTGATTTCTTTTAAAAAAAATTTTTATTTTTTAAAAATTTTTTAGGATAAATTTAATTAGATGATTATTCATTTTCATCTTATTCATATATTATAACTTTTAAAGAACGTATGTCTTTTGTCTTTTTCTTATAACGTTCTATTTTTACAAATCTTAATTATTTTTCTTTATATGACATTTATCTCATTTCACTACTACAAATTTTCTTTTTATTTAATTATAATTTTTCATGATTGTTATTTGATTTTGAGCAATATATATGATTAATTAATGTTTTATTTTTTTGGGACCTTTTATTTTAATTTAAAACCTTTCATTGCTTTCTATAATACTTTTCAATTAGGATTTGCACATGGCTTTTATCAAGTCATTTATTTTTCCATTAAATTATTAAAAAAAAAATTTAATATATTAATTGTTCTTTTTTTGATATTTGAAATTTTTTTTTTAATTATATGATGTACATAGAAAAGTGAGCTTTAATAAAATATCAAAAAATATAAAATATAAGTAATCAATGATATTAAATTTTTTTAAAATATAATTTTTTATTTCATTATATTTTGTAATTTTTTTTCAATACTTAATATTTTCTTCAAAAAAAAACATGATATTATTTTTATATTTCGTGGATTATAATTGAAGAAGATGTATCATAACTGAAAGACTACATTCACTTTTAGTTTAAAATAATTTGAGAAATAATTAAAAAAAAATTTCAATATTGACTAATTCATAAGATATTAGATATAATTATTTTGCATTATATATGAATTTGAAAATTTTAAATTTCATTTTTATTTTTATCATTTTACAAAAAATACTATTTTTTCCTTTTATTTTCATGCTCTTTTTGCAGTAAAAGTTTTGAAATTTTCTGTGAACATGTGTTTTTGAATTATGATATCTTTAAAATTTCATTTTTTTTTTCTCTAGCGCACTTTTTTTCACAAAAATATTACTTGTATTAGTATGCAAGATAAATTATATAGCAGAACTTTCTAATAATATTTTCAATATTGTTGTGTTTTAAATTATAATTTAATTCGTATATACTTTTTAGATGTAAATTACTATTTTTATTTCATTTTTATATAACATATTGTTGAAAAATTATGCACATTGTTTTTAACATTTTATTGTTTAACTATTTGAATATTATTAAAAATTTGTATTTCTTTAACCATTTCTACATTTCTTGAAAATTTTTTATTTTGAAATATTTTTTGTATAATTTTTGCAACAATGATTTTGCCTTTAACAAATTAAGAGTAATGTTTTATGTTTTATGTTTTATGTTTTATGTTTTATGTAGCAAAAGTTTTTGCATTGAAAATTTTGTGTATGCTAATAATTTCATATTGTTTTTTAATTCCTTCTTATTTACCATTTTTAAAATACTTTATTATGCTTATATTAAGAAAAAAAAAATTTATAACATATGTTTTATTATTAAATATTTTAATATAGTTATTGTTTAATTAATTTTTTTTTCTTTGAAAATTTATTTTTTGTGATTATTATTTACCATCAATTTCCTTCATAGGTGCATTTAACTATTTCAAAAAAAGTACAACATTATTACTTTTTTATTTCTCATAATTGTTAATGTTTTTTAAGTAACATAAAGCTTGGCATGCTAATAATTTTAAGAAACCATTTTCTTGAATGTGATGTGTTTTCAAATATTTTAATTTGCAATACTTTTGTAGTTTTTAACTATTATTATAATTTCAATTTAATTTTATTTATTTATAAAAGTTGAATATTATTATCTTTGCTATGTCAAATGCTAAACTAATTTCTGATGCGTTAAACATTTAATAGTGATTGTAGTTGTCTTTTTCTTCGTGCTCAAAACTACTTTTTGCACTAAAATTTTTTTCTTCGTTATTCTATTGATAAATTTTCGTCATAAAATTTTTTTTAACTTTCATATTTTTATTTTGTAATAGATTTTTAGTGATCAAATAATCCAAATTTGTTGTTTTTAATTTGTTAAGTTATAGAACATATGAGTAGACTTCGCAAAAACTATATACCCTATACCGCTTCATCTATTTCTCAATAGAAAAAGTGACCAATAGTCATTTATCTGTATATAAAAAAAGATTCTCTTTGATACTTCTTACTATTGATAGTGCATATAAATTTTATTATGATTACAACCGATTTATATTGAAGTTCATTGGAACTTTTCTCAAGCTAATTATTCATTGATCTTGTCTCCACTATAGCTAAAAATGAGTATCCAAATTGATTCATTTTTACTGATAAGCTCCAAGTGCATCAAAAGAATTAGAAAAGCCTAGCTCTTTCTCTGTATATTGGTAGTCTTTATTATAAACTATGTCCCTTTATCTTTTATAAAACTCTCATTATATTGATTATAACAATTTTTACAACTACCTTAGGGATTCCCACTTAATGATATATGGAGCCAATAAGCATATTTTGAGTTGGTACACAAACATGATCTCCAATAGTTGGAAAAAGGGGATTCATGTTAGAAAACATGGGTAAACAATCTTTAGCTTGAGCTTTTAAAGGTAAAGATACATAAAGATCCATTTGATCCACATTAAAGCCTAAATTGAAGCCCATACAAATTAATGGGTGTAAAAAGATATCATTCCCATCCCACAAAAAGGGGTTGGGATGTTTATATGCCTGATATAAGTTGGTTGCTTACTCCATTAAGCAATATAAGACACATCTACGTAACTTCACAAAGCATTTCCCATTCAATGTGTCCTTTTTCTATAATTTTTCTTTTAGCAATAGGTATTTTAGAAGCGACATGTCTGATTAAACCATGAATCAGAATTATTTGGAAGAGCTCTATTTCTATTTCTTGAAGTAATACACATTGATGCAATGAAAGCAAATTTTCTATAACAATGGTAGAATGAATCCACCTATTTACCAAGAAATTTCATGAAATCTTCCATCTTTACCTTAATTATTTTAAAAAATGACTTGTAAAGCCTATTGTGACAATCCTGCACTGGTTGTCCATGGATCCTAATTTCGAAAAGGGTATCCATGGCCGCTTATAGAAATTTCTCATAACACATTACTAATTCTCCAAGAGTAAATCTACATGTAACTAATACATCAATAAGAGTATTATTTTAATAAATAACAATTTTATATATTTCCTTCTGATTCAAACTCATTCATTTACTTTATCTATTTGAATGACTGACTTAAAGTAAGAATGCAACATTATTATCAAGCATAAAACCACTTATTTTAGTTCTATAATTACTTCAATAAAATATTTATGTAAATCAAAGAAATTAGCAAAAAAAATCCTTCTTTTTTTATCTTCATATTCGTATTCATTTATGGCAATTTTTTTTATTAATTCCTTCAATTTTACCAGCGAATTATTTATAACAATGTGATAATCCAAATTGGTTGATTACAATCTAATTACACCTAACCCCATTATGATTTCTCAATTTCTAAATTTCTTGAAACCATGAGTAGTACAAAATGATGGATGATGTAATTCGAAGATTGTATTTCATATTGTAATGAATCACATAATCATAAAAAAGTATATTTTTTTAGCTATGGGGCTAGCAAAAAAAAATTGGCATAGGTTTCTATAGGATTCCTCCCTCTAAGCACACACACACACACATAATCATTTGTGAAAGTTTACATTCCATTTTGCTCATCGTGTACACTAAATAAATAGAAGGGTTAATCTTGTTTTTTGGCTTTTTTTATGAAACCAAAAAAGAGCAACACTTTACTAATGTTTTGAGTAAAGGCCATCCTTTTGTTGATTCATTCGAGTTATTTTTTTCTCTATTTCATTTACTTTTTACTCTTTTGTGGTTATGGTTTTTTATACCAAGAAAATGGGAATGCAAAATTATTAGTAGTCTACATTTAATTAAATGATTAATTGGTTGAAAGAGATATCTTCTATTAAATCTTTTTATTGATATTTTTTGTTATGTTTGACACTTTTTAGGCCCCAACTAACCCTGATGGTTATGTCATTGTGTCATTTCAATCATATTTCTGATATATAAGATAACAACCATGCCAAAGTGGAATTTATAATTCCACAAAAAATTATAATTTTTCATGAGTTTCATCTTTTGCTTTTCAAGACCATGGATCAAATCTTCTTTTGAAGTATTTATTGGATAATTTTGGCCTTCATGTTTCTCCTTCCAAGACCCATGTTAGAGGTACAAAATCCTAAGTAAGTCGAATGGATGACAATTTCTTAGTTTGAGTCCATCAAATGGAAATTTCAATCAAATCAACCGTCGCAATATGCAAGATTTTCTAATTTGTTAAGTAGGTTATCTGTGTGTTTACAATATAACTAGAAAGACATTTCTATTGGCACACATGAGTCATTAGGCATGTGAGTTTTATTTATCCTATTTTGTACCTTATTATCTAAGAATAAAAAAAGTACACCTCCATTTTTCACAAGATTTTGGTTCTTTTGTTTTTCCCTTAATTGCTTGGTAATTACCAAAAGAACAAATCCCACTTTTTATGAGTCTAAAATCTTATTATACAAAATAATCTAACTTTCACTAGTTTATTTATTTCACAATAAAAAGTATATGGTTTTGTCACTCTCAAGCTACCTCTTTAATAGGTAAAACTTTATCTAACTAAGGCCTTATTTGTTAAAGGAAAAGTTGTCTAATTTGAAGTTCTTGATGTTTATATTTATTTAACATATGAAAAAAGAATAGAAATTCTTATTAATTTATTAATTTATGTCAAACTTGAATCCCTTTTATCTTGAAGTTATTTCAAGATATAAAAAATGATTTAGTTCTAGGGACATAAATAAAAATTCTTGAATTAGCAGTGAAAAGGGTTCTATAGTACCCTTTAGTTCAGATTCTATTTTTCCTATTGTCATAGAACTAAATACTTCTTTATGACCTCTAATATGGTTACATTTATAAGTAAGAATCTCTTGCAAAATATGAGAAACACCAAATCCTTATAAAGCCTAAACCTCCATATCTCCTGCTCACCAGAACCCTTTCTTGAACTCCCTCTAATGGTTTGTTGTGTAATAAATTAGTCAACTATATCTTTTTATCAAGTTGTTTTATTATTATTTTAATAAATGAATTAATTTAGCATGTGATATCATAAAACAATTTCTACATATGACATATTGAGATTTAATTAGCAAGATTTCTATCTTTCTCAACAACTCAAAAATGTCATATTGATTTGTTTATCAATTCATGCCAATATAAACTATCTACATTTGTTGGCTAAACTTTTGTTGTTATATAGCCCTGATACAAATGTAGAAGCACATTATCAAAACATTAGGGGAGAATAAACACATCAACAATCTTGTATTCAAGAATACACGTCATGGTAATAAAATGGTGGTTGGAATATACTTTAGAGGTGCATTATGACTATGATAATCCTAAAGCCTTTATTATAAGAAAGAAATAATCAATATTAATGTGAATTTCAACTATCATTATTACACTTAGTTGATGTTGCATAACTATTTTCATTACAATTATTTTAATTAAAACAAAGGGCAAGATAATAGCACATTTTTGTCTTTATTACCTTTAATCAACAACCTTTTTGTTAGAGCTAGCACTCTAAGAAATATTATTTCTCTTTAGACCATTAACGTATATTGTTCCTATTGAATTAAAATTTGAAATTTAAATATTTCAAAAATTGAACATAAGAAAGTTAAATTTTGAATTTTGAATTTTGATGTTTGAAGTTCTAAAATTTGAAGAATTATTGAATGACAAGACTTGGGTTGCATCACATGAGCAATGAGTATACTTAATGCTTTAAAACAATTTTGTAATTTTATTTATAATTTTTATTTTTCTCTCATCCTTATTCTTAGCAAACCATGAATGCATTATAAGATATGGATAGGATTTCTAAAAAATAGGAGTCTATAGTAATAGATAAGGCTTAATAGTGAGTTACTACATGACTTATCAAGCTTTGATAGTGATAAATGTAGCTGCCTTGGACTAGACTAGGTTTCAATGGTTTATTAATTTTGTGGATATTATTTTTATGCTTTGGTCATGTGATTGAGAAAATTTGTTGGATTCTTATCTTGATAGTATTTCGTACTTTGACATATTAGAAATTATAGATATGTTTCGTTAACATGATTCATTTAATTTTTGTTACACTTATTATTAAAGAAAAAGCTAGAAGTGGTTGTACGATCATTTGACAGTAAACAAAGGCACAAAAAATGGTGATTATATATATCCATATATTTATGTACATATATATAAATAGTGGCAACATAGGACTTGTATATGAAAAATCTAGATTGAAATGGAATGTAATAACTAAGAAAAATAAGATTTCATTAATATGCACTTTTTATTTAGCCATATGTGAAAAATAACATTGACGTTCATAAGATTGAGAATGGTGGAAATTATAATGAGGCAATAGCATTTTTTAAATTTGGTGCAAGTAGGAAGACATCTAAAATGAGATTTTAGGGTTATTCTCATATTGGTCTGCTCCTCTCCCTTGCTAAATAGATTTCATGTGCACATTGGAGTTGTGGCCCTTCTTTAGTGGTGAATCAAGGGAGTTCTCCAACCTCTCCAATCAAGAAAATACCAATGTCATTTTTAAAGTATGTACCAGAGGTCATGTTCAATGATGATGACATCTCCAAAATTGCTACACCATTCAAACTCATTGTAATTGGCAATGCTCTTACTTTCAAGACCCAGCATTTTGTTCTTAAGCATTCAAATTGAAACAAATTGGCTACTTTGGATCTATTGTGTTGAATAAAGCATATCCTCTTCAGAATTTCACTAGACTTAGACCATATTAATGCTGCATGTACAAAATTTGTAAAATTGTAGACTTTCAAATGAGAATTATTAAATGGCTCCTACATTTTTGACTCAAAAGTTAACCTTTGTGAACTATAGTGTAGATCTCACTAGAGTGCCTTCCAATCCAATTTGTCAACAAGTTAGCCCTACTCTCAGTCATGTTAATAGTCAACAACCCATTAAATGTAGATGTTACAATAGTTAACTTAACGAGGCCTTATGAGGCTCCAATTAGCAAATAACTCGATCTTTCTTACGACATTTCTTCACATATTAGAATCATTAGAAAGATTGGCAACAATAATCGTGTCTAGAAAAATATGAAGCACTTAAAATCTTCCATCTATTATCTAAATTATTACGAACAAAGACAATTAATT
>JAIUJO010001768.1:0-5000 GCA_023846275.1 Vanilla planifolia
AGACGAAGAAGAAGAAGAAGAAGGGGAAGAAGATAAAGAAGAGGAAGAAGAAGAGGAAGAAGCAAAAGAAGAATAAAACAAAAAAGAAGAACAAGAAGAAGAAGAAGAAGCAAAAGAAGCATAAAACAAAAAGAAGAACAAGAAGAAGAAAAAGGAGGAGAAGAAGAAGAAGAAGAAGAAGTAGATGGTGAAGAAGAAGAAGAAGAAGAAACGAAAGAAGAAGAAGAAGTGGAAGGAAAAGAAGAAGAAGAAGAGAAAGAGTAAGAGGAAGAAGAAGAAGAAGAGAAGATGTTTGAGAAAAAGAAGAGAAAAATGCAGAAATAGAAGGTGAAGAAGTTGTAGAAGAAGAAGAAGAAGAAGAAGAAGAAGAAGAAGAAGAAGTAGAAGAGGTAGAAGAAGAAGAGGAAGAAGAAGAAGAAGAGAACGAAGAAGAAGAAGAAGATGAAGAAGAAGCAGAAGTAGAAATAGGAGAAGAAGAAGATGGAAAAGAAGAACCTGAGGACAAAGAAGAAGAAGAAGAAGAAGAAGTCGTAGTAGAAGAAGAAGAGGATGGAGAAGATGAAGATGAAGACGAAGAAGAAGTTGAGAAGAAGAAGAAGAGGAAGAATGGGGAGGAGGAGGAGGACCGAGGACAAGAAGAAGTAGAAGAAGAAGAAGAAGAAGAAGAAGAAGAAGATTATGATGATGATGAAGAAGTAAAGGAAGAAGAAAAAGGAGAAGAAGTGGCAGTAGATGAAGAAGAGGAAGAAGAAGAAGAAGAAGAAGTTGAAAACAAAGAAGAAGAAGAAGGAGAAGAAGTAGTAGAAGAAGAAGAAGAGAAAGAAGAAGAAGAAGAAAAAGAGGAAGGCGAGGAAGGCGAAGAAGAAGAAGGAGAAGAAGAGGAAGAAGAAGAAGAAGTGTAAGAAAAAGTAGAAGAAGAAGAACAAGAAGAAGAAGAAGAAGAAGAAGAAGAAGAAGAAGAAGGTCAAAAAGAAGTAGAAGAAGGAGAAGTAGACGATGAAGAGGAGGAAGAACAAGAAGATGAAGAACAAGAAGAAGAGGACAAGAAGAACAAGAAAAAGTAGTAGTAGAAAGAGAAGAGGAAGTAGATGAAGTAGAAGAAGAGGAAGAAGAAGAACAAGGAGATGTTGAAGAAGAAAAAGAAGAAGAAGAAGAAAAAGAGAAAGAAGAAGGAGAAATAGAAGAAGAAGAAGGAGAAGAATAAGAAGAAGAAGAAGAAGGACAAGAAGTAGAAGAAGAAGAAGAAGAAGAAGAAGAAGAAGAACATTAAGAAGAAGAAGAAGAAGAGGAAGAAGAAGAAGAGGAAGAAGAAGAAGATGAAGATGACGAAGAAGATGAAGAAGAAGAAGTAGTAGGAGAAGAAGAGGAAAAAGAAGAGAAAGATGAAGAAGAAGAACATGAAGAAAGAGAGGAAGAAGAAAAAGAAGAAAGAGATGTATAAGAAGACAGAAGAAAAAGAAGATGATGAAGACAAAGACGAAAAAGAAGAAGAAGAAGAAAAAGAAGAAGAGATGAGGATGAGAAGAAGAAGAAGTAGAAGAAGGAGTAAAAGAAGAAAACAAAGAAGAAGAAGATGATGACGAAGAGGAAGAAGTAGAAGAAGAAGAAGAAGAAGAAGAACGAGAAGAAGAAGTAGTAGAATAAGAATAAGAAAAGTAGATGGAGAAAAAGAAGAAGATGAAGAGGATGAGATAGAGGAATAAGAAAATGAAAAAGTGGAAGAAGAAGAGGAAGGAGAAGAAAAACAAGAGAAGAAGAAGAAGGAGAAGGTCAAGAAGAAGATGGAGAAGATGAAAATGAAGACGCAGATGATGAAGCATAAAGAAGAAGAAGAAGAAGACGAGGAAGAAGTAATAGAAGAAGAAGAAGATGTAGAACAACAAGAAGTAGGAGAAGAAGAAGAAGAAGAAGAAGAAGTAGAAGAAGAACAAGAAGAAGAAGACGAAGAAGGAGAAGAAGACAATGAAGAAGAAGAAGAAGAAGAAGAAGATTAAGAAGAAGAAGTAGAAGAAGATGAAGAATTAGAGGAAAAAGTGGTACAAGAAGAACTAGAAGAAGGCAAATAACAATGAAAAAGAGGAGGAGGAGGAGAAGATGAAGAAGAATAAGAAAAACAAGAAGAAGATGAAGACAAAGAATAAAAAGAAGAAGAAGAGGTAGAGGAAGTAGAAGAAGATGAAGAAGAAGAAGACGAAGAAGAAGAAGAAGAAGAAGAAGAAAGAGATGAAAAAGAAGGTAAAGAAGAAGAAGAAGAAGATGAAGAAGAAGAAGAAGAAGAAGTAGAAGAAGAAGAAGAAAAAGAAGAACGTGACGAAGAAGAACAAGAAGAAAATAATGATGAAGAAGAAGAAGAGTAAAAAGAAGGAGAAGGAGGAGGAGAAGAAGAAGAGAAAGAAGAAGAAGAACAACAAGAAGAAAAAGGAAAAGAAGGAGGAGAAGAAGAAGAAGAAGAAGAAGAAGAAGAAGAAGTAGAAGATGAAGAATATGGCAAAGAAAAAGAACAAGAAGAATAGGAAGAGGAAGTGAAGAAGATGAAGAGGAAGAAGAAGAAAAAGAAGAGGAGGAAGAAGAAGAACTAGAAGAGAAAGATGGAGATGAAGTGAAGACAAAGAAGAAGAAGAAGAAGTTGAAGAAGAAGAGGAAGAAGAAGAAGATTAAGAAGAAGAAGAAGAAGAAGAAGAAGAACAAGAAGGACAAGAAGAAGATGAAGTTGATGATGAAGAAGATGAAGAAGAAGAAGAAGAAGAAGAAGTAGAATAAGTAAAAGAAGAAGTGATAGAAGCAGAAGAAGAAGAAGAACATAATGGGGAAAAAGAAGAAGAAGAAGAAGAAAAAGAAGAAGTGGAAGAAGGAGAAGAAGAAGGAGAAGAAGAAGATAGAGGAAAAGAGGAAGACGGAAGAGAAGAACGAGAAGTAGAAGAAAGAGAAGAAGGAGGAGAAGAAGAAAAACTAGAAGAAGAAGAAGTAGAAGAAAAAAAGTGGAAGAAGGAGGGTATGAAGATGAAGAAGAAGAAAGGGAGGAAGACGAAGGACAAGTAGAAGAAGCTAAAGAAGAAGAAAAAGAAGAAGAAGGAGAAGAAGAAGAAGAAGAAGAGGAAGAAGAAGAAGAAGAGGAAGAAGAAGAAGAAGAATAAGAGAAAGAAGAAGAAGAAGAAAGAAGAAGAAGGTGGAGAAGAAGAAGATAAAGATGTTGAAAGAGGAGGAAGGGTAGGAGGAGGAGGAGGAGGAGAAGAAGAAGAGGAAGAAGTAAAAGAAGAAGAAGAAGAAAATGAAGAAGAAAATGAAAAAACTAGAAGAAGAAGAAATTGAAGAAGAAGAAATTGAAGAAGAAGAGGAGACGAAAAAAAGATGTTGAAGAGAAAGAGAATAAAGAAGAAGAGACGAAAAAAGATGTAAAAGAAGTTCAAGGAGAAGAAGAAGAAGGAGGAGGAGGAGTTGAACAAGAAGACGAAGAAGTAGAAGAAGGAAACAAAGAAGAAGAAGAAGAAGAAGAAGAAGAAGAAAGAGTAGCAGAAGAAGAAGAAGAAGAAGAAGAGAAAGAGGAAGAAGAAGAAGAAGAAAATGTATAAGAAGAGAAGAAGATGAGTTGAAGATGAAGAAGTTGAAGAAAAAGAAGAAAAGGAAGAGAAAAAAGAAGAAGAAAAAGAAGAAGTGGAGGAAAAAAAAGTAGTAGAAGAAGAAAAAGACAAAGAAGAAGAGGAAAGAGAAGCAGAAGAAAGAGAAGATGAAAACGAAGATTAAGAAGAAGAAGAAGAAGAAGAAGGCAAAGAAGAAAAAGAAGAAGAAGAAGTTGAAGAAGAAGAAGAAGAATTGGAAGAAGTAAAACAACAAGTTGGAGAAGAAAAAGAAAAAGAAGAAAAAGATGAAGATGAAGAGGAAGAAGTAGAAGAAGAAGAAGAAGAAGTAGAATAAGAAGAAAAGAGGGACAAGAAGAATTAGAAGAAGACGAAGAAGAAGAAGACGGTGGAGAAGAAAAAAGAAGAAGTAGTAGAAGAGGACAAAGAAGAAGAAGAAAAATAATAAGAAGAAGAAGACAAGGATGAAAAAGAAAATGAAAAGACAGAGGAAGAAGAAGAAGAAGAAGAAGAAGAAAAGAAGACGAAGAAGAAGAAGAAGAAAGAGATGAAAAAGAAGATAAAGAAGAAGGAGAAGAAGATGATGATAATGAAGAAGAAAAACAAGAAGAAGAAGTAGAAGAAGAAGAAGAAGAAGAAGAAAGAAGAAGAAGAATGTGACGAAAAGAAGCAGAAAAGATGATGATGAGGAAGAAGAAGAATAATAAGAAGAAGAAGGTGAAGAAGAAGAAGAGAAAGAAGAGGAAGTAGAAGAAGAAGAAGTAGAAGAAGGATAAGAAGGAGAAGAAGAAGATATGGAAGAAGAACAAGGAGAAGAAGAAGAAGATAATGATGAAGAACTTGAAGAAGAGAAAGAGGAAGTGAAGAAGAAGAAAAGGAAGAAGAAGAAGAAGAAGAAGAAGAAGAAGATGACGAAGAAGAAAAAGAAGGAGAAGTAGAAGAAGGAGGTGAAGAAGAAGGAGAAGAAGAAAGAGAAGAAGATGATGAAGGAGAAGAAGAAGAAGAGAAAGAAGAAGGAGAAGAAGAAGGAGAAGAATCAGAACGAGAAAAAGAAGAAGAAGAAGAAGAGACGAAGAAGTAGATGAAGAAAAAACAAGAAGAAGAAGGAGAAGGAGAAGAATAAGAAGAAGAGAAGTGGAAGTAGAAGAAGAAGAAGAAGAAGAAAAAGAAGAGGAAGAAGAAGAAGAAGAAGAAGAAGAAGAAGAAAATGAAGAAGAAGAAGAAGAAGATGAAGAAGAAGAAGAAAAAGAAGAAGGAAGCAGATGAAGAAGAAGATGTGGTAGTGAAGAAGAAGAGGAAGAAGAAGAAGAAGAAGAAGAACATATTGGAAAAGAAGAAGAAGAAGAAGAAGAAGAAGAAGAAGTAGAAGAACATAGTGTAGAGAAAAAGAAATAGAACATAATGGAGAGTAAGAAGAAGTAGAAA
>JAIUJO010001768.1:30000-32500 GCA_023846275.1 Vanilla planifolia
GAAGAAGAAGAAGAAGAAGAAGAAGAGGAAGAAGAAGATGGAGTTGATGTAGAAGGCAAAGAAGAAGAAGATGAAGACAAAGACGTAGAAGAAGAAGAAGAAGAAGAAGAAGAAGAGGAAGAAGTAGAAGAAGAAGAAGAAGAAGAAGAAGAAGAAGAAGAGAAAGAAGAAGAAGAAGAAGAAAAACAAGAAGTACAAAAAGAAGAAGAAAATGAAGAAGATGAAGGAGAAGACAAAGAAGAAGAAGTAGTTGTAGTAGCAGTAGAAGTAGAAGAAGAAGAAGAAGAAGAAGAAGAAGAAGAAAGAGAAGAAGAAGAAGAAGAAGAAGAAGAAGATGAAGAAGAAGAAGTAAAAGAAGAACAAGAAGAAGATAATGATGAAGAACAAGAAAACGAAGGAGAAGAGAAGGAGGAAGAAGGGAAAGAGAAGAAGAAGTGAAAGTAGAAGAAAAAGAAGGAGGAGGAGAAGAAGAAGAAGAAGAAAAAGATGAAAAAGAAGTAGAAGAAGAAGAAGCGAAAGAGGTAGCAGTAGAAGATGAAGAAGAAGAAAAAGAACGCGAAGAAGATGAAAAAGAAAAAGAAGAAGGAGAAAAAGTCGACGAAGAAGGAGAAGAAGATGAAGAACAAAAAGAAGAAGACAAAAAAGAAAAAGTAGAATAGGAAGAAGAAGAAGAAGTAGAAGAAGAAGAAGTGGAAGAAGAAAGAGAAGAAGAAGAAGAAGAAGAAGAGGAAAAAGAAGTCGAAGAAGAAGAAGAAGAAGAAGAAGAAGTTGAAGAAGAAGAAGAAGAAGAAGAAGTAGATGAGAAAGAAGAAGAAGTAGATGAGAAAGAAGAAGAAGATGAAGAAGAAGAAGAAGAAGAAGAAGGAGAAGAAGAAGGAGAAGAAGAAGAAGATGAAGAAGAAGAAGAAGAAGAAGAAGGAGAAGAAGAAGGAGAAGAAGAAGAAAAACAACAAAAAGAGGAAGAGGAAGATGAAGAAGAAGAACAAGAGGAGGAGGAAGAGGAACATGAACATGTTTAAGAAGAAAAAGTTAAAGAGAAGAAGAAGAAGAAGAAGAAGAAGAAGAAGAAGCAGAAGGAGATGAAGAAGAAGGCGAGGAAGAAGAAAATGAAGATGAAGTCGAAGAAGAAGAAGAAGATGAAGATGAAGAAGAAAATGAATAAGAACAAGAAGAAGAAAAAGAGAAGAAGAAGAAGAAGAATAGAAGAGAAAGAAGAGAAGAAGAAGAAAACAAGTAGAAAGAGAAGAAGAAGAAGAAGAAGAAGAAGAAGAAAAAGATGGAGGAGGAGGAGGAGGAGGAGAAGAAGAAGAAGATAAAGAAGACGAAGAAGATGAAGAAGAAGAAGGACAAGAACAAGAACAAGAAGAGAAAGAAGAAGAATAAAAAGAAGATGAAGAAGTAGAAGAAGATGAACAAGAGTAAGAAGAGGAAGAAGAGGAAGAAGAAGAAGAAGAAGTACTTGAAGAAAAAGAAGACAAAGAAGAAGTAGAAGAAGAAGATGAACAAGAAGAAGCTGAAGAAGAAGAAGGAGTGGAAGAAGAAGAAGAAGAAGGACAAGAAGAAGAAGAAGAAGAACAAGAAGAAAGAGAAGAAGAAGAAGAAGAAGATGATGATGACGACAAAGAAGAAGAAGAGGAAGAACGAGAAGAAGTAGAAGGAGAAGGAGAAGGAGAAGTAGAAGAAGAAGAAGAAGAAGTAGATGGAGAAGAATTAGAAGAAGAAGAAGGAGAAGGAGAAGGTGAAGAAGGAGAAGGGGAAGATAGAGAAGGAGAAGGTGAAGAAGGAGGGGAAGAAGAAGAAGGAGAATGAAAAGAAGAAGAAGAACAAGAAAAATATGAAGAAGTAGTAGTTGTAGTAGTAGTAAAAGAAGAAGAAGATGATGATGATGAAGGAGAAGTAAAAGAAGAAGAAGAAGAGGAAGAAGAAGAAGAAGATGAAGAAGTAGAAGAAGAAGATGAAGAAGAAGAAGGGGCAGAGAAAGGAGAAGAAGAAGAAGAAGAAGAAGGAGAAGGAGAACAAGAAGAAGAAGAAGAAGAAGAAGGAGAAGAACAAGAAAAGCAAAAGAAGAAGAGGAAGAAGAAGACAAAGAAGAAGAACAAGAAGAAGAGGAAGAGGATGATGAAGATGATGAAGAAGAAGATGAAGAAGAAGAAAATGAGGAAGGGGAAGAGGAACATGAAAATGTTTAAGAAGAAAAAGGAGAAGAACGAAAAGAAGAAGAAGAAGAAGAAGGAGAAGAGGCAGAAGAAGAAGAAGAAGAAGAAGAAAAGAAGAAGAAGAAGAAGAAGACAAAGAAGAAGAACAAGAAGAAGAGGAAGATGAAGAAGATGAAGATTAAGTAGAAGAAGAAGAAATAGAAGAAAAAGAAGAAGGGGATGAAGAAGAAGACAAAGAATCAAATGAAGAAGACGACGAAGAAGAAGAAAAAGAAGAAGAAATAGAAGAAGAAGAAGAAGAAAGAGAAGAAGAAGAATAAGAAGAGAACAAGAAGAACAAGAAG
>JAIUJO010001768.1:55000-57500 GCA_023846275.1 Vanilla planifolia
AGGAGAAGAAGAAGTCAAAGATGGAGGTGGAGGCTAAGAAGAAGAAGAAGAAGAACAATAACAAGAAGGGGAAGAAGAAGAAGAGAAATATGAAGAGGAAGCAGAACAAGAAGAAGAAGAAGAAGAGGAAGAAGAAGATGAGTAAGAACTAGAAGAAGAGGAAGAAAAGAGAAGAAGATGAAAAGGAAGAAGTAGAAGAAGAAGAAGAAGAAGAAGTAGTAGAAGAAGAAGAAGAAGAAGAAGAAGAGGAAGAAGAGTAAGAAGAACAAGAAGTGCAAGAAGAAGATGAAAAAGAACAAGAAGAAGAACAACAAGAAGAAGAGGGAGAAGAAGAAGAGGAAGAAGAAGAAGAAGAACAAGAACAAGAGGAAGAAGAGGAAGATGAGTAACAAGAAAAAGAAGAAGATCAGGAAGAAAAAGAAGAGGAAGAGGAGGAAGAAGAAGAAGAACAAGAAGTGGAAGAAGAAGGGGAAGAAGATGAAGAAGAGGAAGATGAAGAAGGGCAAGTAGAGGAAGAAGAAAAGGAAAAAGAGGGCAAGGAGGTAGAAGAAGAGGAGGAGGAAAAAGAAGAAGAAAAAAAGAAAAATAAGAAGAAGACGAAGAAAAAGAAGAACAAGAAAAAGAAAAAGAAGAAAAAGATCAAAAAAGAAGAAGAACAAGAAAAGGAGGAGAAGAAGAAGAAAAACAATTATTTAAAGAGGAAGTAGAAGGAGAGGAAGAAGAAGAAGAAGAAGAAGAAGGCGAAGTAGTAATAGAAGAGGAAGAACAAGAAGAAGAAGAAGAAGAAGTTGAGAAGAAGAAGAAGGCGAAGAAGATGTGGAAAAAGTGGGAGAAGTGGAAGAAGACGAAGGAGTAGAAAAAAAGAAAAAAGAAGTAAAGGAAAAAGATGTAGAACAAGAAAAAGAAGAATAAGAAGAAGAAGATCATGAAGAAGAAGAAGAAGAAGAAGAATAGGAAGAAGGAGAAGAAGAAAAAGGTGAAGAAAAAGGAGTAGAAATAAGACCAAAAGAAGAATATGAATAAGAAATAGAAAAAGAAGAAAATGGTGCAGATGAAGAAGAAGAAGAAGAAGAAGTAGAAAAAGAAGGCGAAGAAGAAGACGAAGTAGGAGAAGAATATGAAGGAGAAGGAGATGAAGGAGAAGAAGAAGAAGAAGAAGAAGAAGAAGAAGAAGAAGAAGAAGAAGAAGGAGAAGAAGTAGAAGAAGAAGTAGAAGAAGGAGAAGAAGAAGGAGAAGAAGGAAAAGTAGAAGGAGAAGAAGAAGAAGAAGAAGAAGAAGAAGGAGAAGAAGAAGAAGAAGAAGACGAAGCAGAAGAGGAAGAAGAAGAAGAAGAAGAAGGAGAAAAAGGAAAAGAAGAAGAAGAAGAATAAGAAGGAGAAGAAGAAGAAGGAGAAAAAGAAGAAGAAGAACGAGAAAAAGAAGAAGGAGAAGAAGTAGAAGGAGAAGAAGAAGGAGAAGAAGAAGAAGGAGAAGAAGAAGTAGAAGAAGAAGAAGATGAAGAAGAAGAAGAAGAAGATGGAGAAGAAGAAGAAGAAGAAGAAGAAGAAGGAGAAGAAGAAGAAGAAGG
The DNA here is from genome assembly GCA_023846275.1 of Vanilla planifolia. Lineage (NCBI taxonomy): Eukaryota > Viridiplantae > Streptophyta > Magnoliopsida > Asparagales > Orchidaceae > Vanilla > Vanilla planifolia. Next base: position 56,569 of record JAIUJO010001768.1, read on the forward strand.
AGAAGAAGATGAAGAAGATGGAGAAGGTGAGGGAGAAGATGGAGGAGGAGGAGGAGAAGAAGAAAAAGAAGAAGAAGAAGAAGAATAGGAAGAAAAAGAAGAAGAAGAAGGTGAAGAATAATACGAGTAAGAAGAAAAAGAAGAAAAAGAGTAGGAAAAGGAGAAGAAGGCCAAGAAAAAGAAAAGGAAGATGATGAAGGAAAAGAAGAAGAAGAAGAAGAAGAAGAAGAAGTAGAAGTAGAAGAGGATGAAGAGGAAGAGGAAGAAGAAGGAGAAGAAGAGGAAGAAAAGGAAGAAGAAAAAGAAGAATAAAAAGAGGAAGAAGAGGAAGAAGAAGATGAAAAAAAAGAAGAAGAACAAGATGGAAAAGAAGAAGAAGAACAAGAAGAAAAAGCGAAAGAAGAAGAAGAAGAAGAACAAGTAGGAGAAGGAGAAGAAGAAGTAGAAGAAGAAGAAGGAGAAGAAAAAGAAGTAGTAGTAGTGGAAGAAGAAGAAGATGTCAAAGTTGGAGGAGGAGGAGAAGAAGAAGAAGAAAACGATGAAGAAGAAGAATAAGATTTGGAAGATGAAGAGGAAAAAGATGAAGAAGAAGAAGAAGGAGAAAAATACGAAGAAGAAGAAGAAAAGCAAGAAAAATAGTAAAAGAAGAAGCAGAAGTAGGAGAAGAAGAAGAAGAAGAAGTGCAAGAGTTAGGTATTGAAGAAGAAGAAGAACAAGAAGTAAAGGAAGTAGTAGTAGAAGAAGAAGAAGAAGAAGGAGAAAAAGAAGTGTAAGAAGAAGAAGAGGGGGAAGAAGAAGAAGAAGAATAAGAGGAAGAGGTGGAGGAGGAAGAAGAAGTAGAAGAGTAGGAAGAAGAAGAAGAATAATAGGAAGATGAGGAGAAGCAGATGGACAAGAAGAAGAAGTTGAGTAGGAAGAAGAAGAAGAGGAGG
>JAIUJO010001768.1:65000-100000 GCA_023846275.1 Vanilla planifolia
AGAAGAAGTAAAAATAAAAGGAGACAAAGAAGATGTAGAAGAAGAAGAAGAAGGAGAAGAAGAAGAAAATGAAGAAAAAGAGGAGGAAGAAGAAGATGGATTATGGATTAGGGATTAGGGACATATGGATCTGAGATTAAGGATAAAGGATTAGAAATTAGAGATAAGCGATTAGGGATTAGGTATACACGTTACAGATTAGGAATTAAGGATTATGAATTAAGGATTATGAATTAAGGAATAGTGACTAGCCTTAAGGTTTAAGCATTAGTGATTAGGGATTAAGGAATATCTTTTAATGAATATGATTTATGGATTAAGCATTAAGAATTAAGGATTAAGGATTAAAGGATTAGATTATATGGATTAAGGATTAGAGATTTTGGATTACAGATCAAGGGATTATGATTTTAAGGAAAGGAGATTAAGGATTGTGAATTTGGGATTAGAGATTAGATATTAGGGATTTAAGATAAGGGATTAAAGATAAAGATTAGGGATTAGGGATTAAACATTAAAGGATTAGATCTTAAAGAATAGGGATTATAGATTAAGGATTTGGGATTAAGGTTTAAGAATTAGGGATTATGAATTAAGAATTAGGGATTTGGGATTAGGTACTAGAGAAGAAGAAGAAAAAAAGGTAGAAGAGCCAAAAGAAGATGAAGATGATGAAGAAGTAGTAGGTGTAGTAGTTGAAGAAGAAGAAGAAGTACAAGAAGAAGAATAAAAAGAAAGAGAATAAAAAGATGATGATGAAGAAGAAGAAGATGTAAAAGAAGAAGAAGAGAAGGTAGAAAAAGAAGAAGAAGAAGAAGAAGAAGAAGAAAAAGAAGAAGAGGAAGAAGAAGAACAAGGACAACAATAAGAAGTAGAGAAGAAGAAGAATAAGTATAAGAAGAAGAAGAAGAAGAAGAAGAGGAGGAGGAAGAAGAGAACAAGAAGAAGAAGAAGAAGAAGAAGAAGGAGAGGAATAAGAAGAAGAAGAAGATGAAGGAAAAGAAGAAGAAGAAGAGGAAGAAGAAGAAGAGGAACAAGACAAGAAGAAGAAGAAGAAGAAGAAGAGGGAGAAGAGGAAGAAGTGGAAGAAGAAGAAGAAGAAGAAGAAGAAGAAGATGAAGAAGAAGAGGACAAAAAGGAAGAAGAGGAAGATGAAGAAGAAGAAGAAGAAGAAGAATTTGATGTAATAGAAGAGGTAAAAGAAAAAGAATGAGAAGATGTTGCTAAAGAAGAAGAACAAGAAGAAGAAGCAGAAGAAGAAGAATAAGAAGAAGCAGAAGAAAAAGAAGACGATGAAGAAGAAAATAAGATGATGAATTATGGATTATGAAGAAGAAGAGGACAAAGAAGAAGTAGGAAAAGAAGAAGAACATGAAAAACAAGAAGAAGAGTAATAAGAAGAAGAAGAAAATGACGAGGAAGAAGAGTAAGACGAGGAGGAAGAAGAAGAAGAAGAAGTAGACCAAGGAAAAGGAAAGGAGCAAGAAGAAGTGAAACATGTGGAAGAAGATGAAGAAGAAGTGGAAGAACAAGTAGAAGAAGAAGAAGAAGAAGAAGAAGAAGACGAAGGAGGAGAAGAAGAGGAATAAGAAGAGGAGTGAAAAGAAGAAGACGAAGACGAAGAAGAAGAAGAGGAAAAAGGAGGAGAAGAAGAAAAAGAGGAGGAATAAGAAAATAAGGAGAAAGAAGAAGAGGAAAAAGAAGAAGAAGAAGAAGAAGAAGAAGAATTGATGGATGAGGAGTAGAGGATGAAGAAGATGAAGAAGAAGAGGAGGAATAAGAAGAAGAAAAAGAGGAAGAAGAAGAAGAGGAAGAAGTGGAATAAGAAAAGGAAGAAGTCAAAGAAGAGGAACAAGAACAAGAAGAAGAAGAGAAAGAAGAAGAGGAAAAGAAGAAGAGAAAGAAGAAGATGAGGAAGTGGAGAAAGCGGAAGAAGGAGAAGTAGAAGAAGAAGAAGTAGAAGTAGAAGAAGAGGTGGAAGAAGGATAATTAGAAGAAGAAGAAGAAATAGAAGAGGATGTTGAATAAGAAGAAGAAGAGAAAGAAGGAGAGGAGAAGATGAATGAGAAGAAGAAGAAGAGGATAAATTGGAAGAAGAGGAAGAAGAAGAAGAAGAAGATGAAGAAGTAGAAGAAAAAGAAGAAGTAAAAATAAAAGGAGACAAAGAAGATGTAGAAGAAGAAGAAGAAGAAGGAGAAGAAGAAGAAAATGAAGAAAAAGAAGAGGAAGAAGAAGATGGATTATGGATTAGGGATTAGGGACATATGGATCTGGGATTAAAGATAAAGGATTAGAAATTAGAGATAAGCGATTAGGGGTTAGGTTTACTCATTACAGATTAGGAATTAAGGGTTATGAATTAAGGATTATGAATTAAGGAATGGTGACTAGCCTTAAAGTTTAAGCATTAGTGATTAGGGATTAAAGAATATCTTTTAATGAATATGATTTATGGATTAAGGATTAGGAATTAAGGATTTGGGATAAAAGGATTAGATTATATGGATTAAGGATTAGAGATTTTGGATTACAGATCAAGGGATTATGATTTTAAGGATTAGGAATTAGGGATTTGAGATTAAGGATTATGAATTTGGGATTAGAGATTAGAGATTAGGGATTTAAGATAAGGGATTAAAGATAAAGATTAGGTATTACGGATAAAACATCAAGGGATTAGATCTTAAAGAATAGAGATTATAGATTAAGGATTAAGGATTGAGTTTAAGAATTAGGGATTATGATTTAAGAATTAGGGATTTGGGTTTAGGTTCTAGAGAAGAAGAAGAAGAAGAAAAGGTAGAAGAACCAAAAGAAGATGAAGATGATGAAGAAGTAGTAGGTGTAGTAGTTGAAGAAGAAGAAGAAGTACAAGAAGAACAATAAAGAGAAAGAGATTAAAAAGAAGATGATGAAGAAGAAGAAGATGTAAAAGAAGAAGAAGATAGGGTAGAAGAAGAAGAAGAAGAAAAAGAAGAAGAGGAAGAAGAAGAACAAGAACAACAACAAGAAATGGAGAAGAAGAAGAAGAAGTATAAGAAGAAGAATAAGAAGAAGAAGAAGAAGAGGAGGAGGAGGAGGAAGAAGAGAAGAAGAAGAAGAAGAAGAAGAAGGAGAGGAAGAAGGAGAAGAAGAAGATGAAGGAAAAGAAGAAGAAGAAGTGGAAGAAGAAGAAGAGGAACAAGACAAGAAGAAGAAGAAGAAGAAGTAGAGGAGGGAGAAGAGGAAGAAGTGGAAGGAGAAGAAGAAGATGAAGAAGAAGAGGAAGATGATGATGAAGAACAAGAAGAAGAATTTGATGTCATAGAAGAGGTAAAAGAAAAATAATGAGAAGATGTTGCAAAAGAAGAAAAAGCAGAAGAAGAAGAAGACGATGAAGAAGAAAATAAGATGATGAATTATGGATTATGAAGAAGAAGAGGTCAAAGAAGAAGTAGGAAAAGAAGAAGAATAGGAAGAACAAGAAGAAGAGTAATAAGAAGAAGAAGAAAATGACGAGAAAGAAGAGGAAGACAAGGAGGAAGAAGAAGAAGAAGTAGACAAAGGAAAAGAAGAGGAGCAAGAAGAAGTGAAAGATGTGGAAGAAGATGAAGAGGAAGTGGAAGAACAAGTAGAAGAAGAAGAAGAAGAAGAAGAAAAAGATGAAGGAGGAGAAGAAGAGGAGTAAGAAGAGGAGTGAAAAGAAGAAGACGAAGACGAAGAAGAAGAAGAGGAAAAAGGAGGAGAAGAAGAAAAAGAGGAGGAATAAGAAAATAAGGAGAAAGAAGAAGAGGAAGAAGAAGAAGAAGAAGAAGAATAGATTGATGAGGAGTAGAGGATGAAGAAGATGAAGAAGATGAAGAAGATGAGGAGGAAGAAGAAGAAGAAAAAGAGGAAGAAGAAGAAGAGGAAGAAGAGGAATGAGAAAAGGAAGAAGACAAAGAAGAGGAACAAGAAGAAGACGAAGAAGTGAAAGAAGAAGAGGACGAAGAAGATGAGGAAGTGGAGAAAGTGGAAGAAGGAGAAGAAGAAGAAGTAGAAGAAGAAGAAGTAGAAGCAGAAGAAGAGGTGGAAGAAGAATAAGTAGTAGAAGAAGAAGAAATAGAAGAGGATAATGAAGAAGAAGAAGAAGAGAAAGAAGGAGAGGAGAAGGTGAATGAGAAGAAGAAGAAGAGGATAAATTGGAAGAAGAGGAGGAAGAAGAAGAAGAAGATGAAGAAGTAGAAGAAAAAGAAGAAGTAAAAATAAAAGGAGACAAAGAAGATGTAGAAGAAGAAGAAGAAGATGGAGAAGAAGAAGAAAATGAAGAAAAAGTAGAGGAAGAAGAAGATGGATTATTGATTAAGGATTAGGGACATATGGATCTGGGATTAAGGATAATGGTTTAGAAATTAGAGATAAGCGATTAGTGATTAGGTTTACTCGTTACAGATTAGGAATTAAGGATTATGAATTAAGGAATAGTGACTAGCCTTAAGGTTTAAGCATTAGTGATTAGGGATTAAGGAATATCTTTTAATGAATATGATTTATGGATTAAGGATGAGGAATTAAGTATTAGGGATTAAAGGATTAGATTATATGGATTAAGGATTAGAGATTTTGGATTATAGATCAAGGGATTATGATTTTAAGGATTAGGAATTTTGGATTTGAGATTAAGGATTATGAATTTGGGATTAGAGATAAGAGATTAGGGATTTAAGATAAGGGATTAAAGATAAAGATTAGGGATTATGGATTAAACATTAAGTGATTAGATCTTAAAGAATAGGGATTATAGATTAAGGATTAGGGATTGAGGTTTTAGAATTAGGGATTTGGGATTAGATACTAGAGAAGAAGAAGAAGAAAAGGTAGAAGAACCAAAAGAAGATGAAGATGATGAAGAAGTAGTGCGTGTAGTAGTTGAAGAAGAAGAAGAAGCACAAGAAGAAGAATAAAAAGAAAGAGAATAAAAAGAAGATGATGAAGAAGAAGAAGATGTAAAAGAAGAAGAAGACAGGGTAGAAGAAGAAGAAGAAGAAGAAAAGGAAGAAGAGGAAGAAAAAGATGAAGAGGAGGAAGAAGAACAAGAACAACAACAAAAAGTGGAGAAGAAGAAGAAGTATAAGAAGAAGAAGAAGAAGAAGAGGAGGAGGAGGAGGAAGAAGAGAAGAAGAAGAAGAAGAAGAAGGAGAGGAAGAAGAAGAAGTTGAAGATGAAGGAAAAGAAGAAGAATAAGACGAAGAAGAAGAAGAGGAACAAGACAAGAAGAAGAAGAAGATGAAGAAGAAGAAGAAGAAGAAGAAGAAGAAGAAGAAGAGGGAGAAGAGGAAGAAGTTGAAGAAGAAGAAGAAGAAGAAGATGAAGAAGAAGAGGATGAGGAGGAAGAAGAAGAAGAAGATGAGGAAGAAGATGAGGAAGAATCAGAAGAAGAAAAGCATGAAGTTGAAGAAGAAGAGGAAAAAGAAGAGGAAGAGGAAGAAGAAGAAGAAAAAGAAGAAGGTGAAGAAGAAGAAGAAGAAGAAGGTGAATAAAAAGAAGAAGAAGAAGAAGAAGAAGACGAAGAAGAAGGAAAGAAGAAGAAGAGGAAGAAGAAGAAGAGGAAGAAGAAGAAGAGGAAGAAGTTGGAGAAAAAGAAGACAAAGACGAAGAAGAAGAAGAAGATAAAGACAAAGAAGAAGCAATAAATGTAGTAAAATAATAATAGTAATAATAATAATAATAATAATAATAATAATAATAATAATAATAATAATAAGATGATGTAGATTATGAAGAAGAAGTAGAAGAAAAAGGGGAAGAAGAAGAAGGAGAAGAAGAAGAAGAAGAAGAAGGAGAAGGAGAAAAAAAAGAAGAAAAGAAAAAGAAGAAAAGAAAAAAGATGAAGAATGAAAGGAAGAAGAAGAAGAAGAAGAAGAAGAGCAAGAATAGGATTAGGAAGAAGAAGAAGAAGAGGAAGACGAGGAAGAAAAATTAGAAGTGGAAGATAAAGAAAAAGAAGAAGAAGGATAAGATGAGGAAGAAGAGGAAAAGAAGAAGAACATGAGGAAGGAGATGAAGAAGAAGAGGAAGCAAAAGAAAAAGAAGAAGAAGAACAAGTGGAAGAACAAGAGGAAGAAAAAGAAGTACAAGAAGAAGAAAAAGGGGAAAAAGAAAAAAAAGAAGAGGAAAAACAAGATGAGGAAGAAGAAGAACAAGATGATGATTAAGTAAAAGAAGAAGAAGAAAAAGAAGAAGAAGAAGAAGAAGAAGAGGATGAATACGAAGGAAAAGAAAAAGAAGAGGAACTAGAAGAGGAAGAAGTGGAAGAAGAGGAAGAAGAAGAAGGAGAAAAGGAAGAAGAAGAAGAAGAAGAATAAGGATAAGATAAGGAAGAAGAGAAAATGAAGATGAAGATTATGAGGAAGAAAGAGAAGAAGAAGTGGTAGTAGAAGAAGAAGTTGTACAAGAAGAAGAGGAAGAAGAAGATGTACAAGAAGAAGAAGCAGGGGAAGAACAAGAAAAAGAAGTGAAAAAGAAAGAAGAGGAAGAAGAGGATGTATAGGAAGAAGAAGAAGGGGAAGAAGAATAAAAAGAAGAGGAAAAAGAAGAAGAGGAAGAAGAAGTAAAAGAAGGGGAAGAAGATGAAGAAAAAGAAGGAAAAGAAGAATAAGAGGAACAAAAAGAAGAAGATAAAGAAGAAGAAAAAGAAGTGGAAAAGAAAGAAGAGGAAGAAGAGGATGTATAGGAAGAAGAAAAAGGGGAAGAAGAATAAAAAGAATAGGAAAAAGAAGAAGAGGAAGAAGAAGTAAAAGAAGGGAAAGAAGATGAAGAAAAAGAAGGAAAAGAAGAATAAGAGGAACAAAATGAAGAAGAAAAAGAAGAAGAAAAAGAAGTAAAAGATTAAGAAGAAGAGGAAGAAGTTGAACCATTAGAAGAAGAAGAAAATGAAGAAGAAGTAATGGAAGAAGAAGAATAATAAGTTGAATAAGGAGAATAGGTAGAACAAGTAGAGGAAGGAGTAGAAGAAGAAGAGGAAGAGAGAACGAGAAAGGAGAAGAAGAAAAAGTAGAAGAAGAAGAGCAGAAGGAAGAATAAGAAGAAGAAGAAGAAGAAGATGTAGTAGTAGAAGAAGAAATAGAAGAAGAAGAAGAGGAAGAAGAATTGGAATATGAAGATAATTAAGAAGAAAGAGAAGAAGTAAAAGAAGAAGAAGAAGAGGAAGAAGAAGAAGAGGAAGAAGAAGAAGAAGAAAATGATTAAGGTCTAGATGGAGAAGAAGATGGAGAAGAAAAAGATGAAGAAGAAGGAGGAGTAGAAGAAGAAGAAGAAGAAGAAGCAGAAGAAGAAGAAGAAGAAGAAGAGGAGGAAGAGGATGAAGAGAAAGAGGAAGAAGAAGATTAAGTAGTAGAAGAAGAAGAAGAAGATGAAGAAGTCGAAGAAGAAGAAGAAATAAAAGAATATGAAAAGGAAGAAGAAGTACAAACAGATAAAGAAGACGAAGAAGAAGAAAAAGAGAAAGTCGAAGAAGTAAAAGAAGAAGAACGAGAGGAGGATGAGGAAGAAGAGGAAGAACAATAAGAAGAAGACAAGGAAGAAGGAAAATAAGAGGAAGAAGAAAAAGAAGAAGGGGAAGAAGATGAATAAATGTAGGAATAAGAAGAGGAAGAAAAAGAGAGAAAGACGAAGAAGAAGAAGTGGAAGAAGAAGAAGATGAAGAATAAAAAGAACAAGAAGAAAAAGAAGAAGAAGAATAAAAGAAGAAAAAGAAGTAAAGGATGAAGAAGAAAAGGAAGAACAATAATTAGAACAAGTAGAAGAAGAAAATCAAGAAGAAGAGGAAGAGGATGAAGAATAGGAAGAAGAAGAAGAAGTACAAGATGAATAAGAAAGACAATAAGGAATGGAAGAGGGAAAGGAAGGAGAAGAAGACAAATAAGGAGAAGAAGAAGTGGAATAAGAGAAAGAAGGGGAAGAAGAAGGCATAGAAGTAGTAGAAGAAGAAAACGAAGGAGAAAAAGAAGAAGAAGTAGAATATGATGAAGAGAAGAAGAAGAAAAATATAAAGTAGAAAGGAAGAACATGAAGAGGAACAAGAAGAAGATGAAGAAGCAAAAAAGGAAGAAGAAAAAAAGAAGTAGAACAAGTAGAAGAGGAAGATAGAGAAGAAGAAGAATAATAAGAGGAAGAGAAAGAGGAAGACGAGGAAGTGGAAGAAGGGAATAAAAGGAAGGAGAAGAAGACAAAGAAGAAGAAGAAGAAGAAGAAGAAGAGGAAGAAGAAAAATAAGATGAAGAAGAAGAAGAAAGTGTATGAAAAGAAGTTGAAGAAGAGGAAGAACAATAATAAGAAGAGGAAGAAGAATAAGAAAAACAAGAAGAAGAAGAAAAAGAAGAAGTGGAGGAAGTAGAAGAAGAATAAAAAGGAGAAGAAGAAGAAGAAGAAGAAGGGGAAGGACAAGAAGAAGAAGAAGAAGAAGTGGAAGAAGAAGATAAAGAAGAAGAAGAAGAAGAAGAAGAAGTGAAAAAAGAAGAGGGAGAAGAACAAGTGGATGAAGAGGGAGAAGTGGAAGAAGAAGAAGAAGAAGTAGAAGAAGCAAAGAAGAAGAAGAAGAAGAAGAAGAAGGCAAAGAAGAAGAAGAAGAAGAAGATCATGATGAAGAAGAAGAAGAAGAAATAGAAGAGGAAGTAGCAAAAAAGTAAGAAGAAGATGAAGAAGAAGAAGAAGAGAAAGAAGAACTATAAGAAGAAGAAGAAGAAGAATAAATAGTAGTAGTAGTGCTAGTAGTAGTTGTAGAAGAAGAAGAAGAAAAAGAAGATGACGAGAAAGAAGAAGAGACAGATGAAGAAGAAGAAGAAGTAGGAAAACAAAAAGAAGAAGAGGAAGAAGAAGAAAACGAATGAAAAAGAAGAAGAAGAAGAAGAAGAAGTAGAAGTAGAAGAAGAAGAAGTAGAAGTAGAAGTAGAAGTAGAAGAAGAAGAAGAAAAAAGAAGAAGTGAAAGAAAATGAAGAAGTAGAAGAAGAAGAGGAAGAAGAAGAAGAAGATGAAGAAGAAGAAGAAGAAGGAGAAGTGTATAAAGAAGAAGGAGAAGTAGAAGAAGAAGCTAAGGAAGTAGAAGAAGAAGAAGAAGAAGAGGAAGAGGAAGAAAAAGGGGAAAAGAATTGGAAAAGGAAGAAGTGGAAGAGGAAGAACAAGAAGATGAATAAGAAGAAGAAGAAGAACAAGAGGAAAAGAAAAAGAAAAAGATGAAAGCAAAGAAGAAGAAGAAGAAGAAGAAATAGAAGACGAAGATGATGAAGAAGAAGGGAAGAAGAAGAAGAAGAAGATGGAGAAGGAGAAGAAGAAGAAGAAAAAGAAGAAGAAGAGGTAGAACTAAAAAAGAAGAAGAAGAAGAGGAAGAAGAAGAAGAAAAAGAAGTAGAATTAGAAGAAGAAGAAGAGGAGGAGAAAGAAGAAGAACAAGAAGAAGAGGAAGATGAGCAAGGTGATGAAGAAGAGGATGAAGAAGAAGAAGAAAAAGAGAAAGAGGAAGAAGAAGAGGCATCAGAAGAAGAGGATGAAGAAGAAGAAAAAGAAGATGAAGATGAAGAAGAAGAAGAATAATAATAATGAAATAAGGAAGAAGAGATAGAAAAATATGAAGAAGATGAAGAAGTACAAGTGGAAGAAGAAGAAGAGAAAGAAGATGAAGAAGAAGATGTAGAAAAAAAAGAGGAAGAGGAGATGAATTATGGATTAGGGATTAGGGGTTAAGGATTTCGAAAAGAAGGTTTAGGGATCCAAGACTATGGGTTAAAAGTTAGGGAGATAGGGTTAAATGCTTAGGGGTTAGGCTTTAGGTATTAGGGATTAGGGACTTGGGAGTTCGTAATTAGGGATTAGGGTTTAGGTGCTATGGATTAAGGATTAGAGATTAGAGAATAAGTAATAGGGATTATGGATTAGTGATTAAAGATTATGTATTAGGGATTAGAGATTAGGCATAAAAGGATAAATTATTAGGGATTAGAGATTTGGAATTAAGAATTAAAATATTAATTATTAAGAATTAAGGAATAGAAACTAAGGACTTAAGGCTAAGGTTTAAGAATTAGGAAATAAATATTTGGAATTAAGGATTTTAAATTAGAGATTAGGGATGCAAGATTAAAGATTAGAGATTAAATGATTAAAATTAGGACTATTGATTGGGGATTAGGGTTTACGAATTAGCAATTAATGATTAAGGGTTAGAGATTAGATCTTAAGGATTAATGATAATAAATTATAGATTAAGGATTAAGGAGTAGGGATTAGGTATTAAGGATTAGAGATTAGAGGTTAAAGATTAAAGATTATGGATTAGACATTAAGAATGGATTCAGGATTAAGGACTAGAGATTAAGGATTAGGCATTTGAGAGAAGGAAGAAGGAAGAAGGGACAGAAAGGAAGAAAGAAGATGGTAGAAGGAAGGAAGAAGAAAGAAAGAAGAAAAAGGAGAGGAGGAAGAAGAAGAAAAAGAAGTTGAAGAAGAAGAGGAAGAAGAAAAGGAAGAATAAAGAAGAAAGAAGGAAGAAGAAAGAAGGAAAAAAGGAAGAAGGAAGAAGGAAAGAGGAAGGAAGAAAGAAGAAAGAAGGAAAGGAGAAGGAATAAAGAAGAAAGTAGAAAGAAGAATGGAGAATGAAGAAAGAAGAAGAAGAAGAAGAAGAAGAAGAAGGAGAAGTAGAAAGAGAAGGAAGATGAGGAGAAGACGAAGGAGAAGGAGAAGGAGAAGGAGAAGGTGAAGGAGATGGAGAAGAAGAAAGGGATGAAGAAGTAGTAAGAGAAGGAAGAGGAGAAGGAGAAGGAGAAAGAGAAGGAGAAAGACAAGGAGAAGAAGAAGAAGAAGACAAAGAAGAAGAAAAAGAAGAAGAAAAAGAAATGGAAGAAGAAGAAGAAGAAGAGGAAAAGGAAGAAGAAGAAGAAGACGAAGAAGAAAAGAAGAAGAAGAAGATGCAGAAGAAGAAGAAGAAGAAGAAGAGGAAGAGGAAGATGAGGAAGAAGAAGAAGAGGAAGAAGAACAAGAAAATAAGGAGGAAGAAGAAGAAGAAGAAGAGGAAGACAAAGAGGAGGAACAAGAAGAAGAGGAAGAGGAGATGGATTAGGAATTTGGGGTTAAGGATTAAGAATTAAGAATTAAGGAGGAGGTTTAGAGATTAGAGAATATAGATTATAGAATGGGGAGGGAGGGATTGAGGATTAGAAATTAGGTATTGGGGATTATGGATAATGGATTAAGGAGGGTGAGTAGGTATTAGCATTTGGGAAAAGGGATTATGGATAAGGAATTAGGGATTTGGTTGTAGGGATTAAAGATTATTGATTAGCGAGTAGGCATTAGAGAATAGGTAATAAGGATTAGGGATTCATATTAGAGGTGAGGGATGAAGGGATTAATGATTAGGGATTAAGAATTATGGATTATAGATTAAGGGATTAATCATTGAAGATTAGGGATTTAGGATTAGGAATTACAGATTAGGGAATATGGATTAAGAATTAGAGATTCATGATTAGGGATTTAGGATTTAAAATTAGGTATTAGAGATTAGAGATTAGGAATTAGAGGTTAAGGGATTAAGATTAGCGTTAAGGATTACAGATTATGGTTTTGAGATTAGGGATTTATGATTAAGGATTAGGGATTATGGATTAAATATTAGAGATTAGGGTTTCTAGATTATATATTATAGATTAAGTATTGCGGATTTGAAATTAGGTATTAGGGCTTAAGGATTAGAGATTAGAGTTTAGGAAATAGAGATTAGGGAATAAGGTTTAGGTTTTAGAGAATAAGGATGGATTAAAGATTAAGGATTAGGGATTAGTTATTAGGCATTAGAGAATAAGGAGAAGAAAGAAAGAAGAAGGAAAAATGTAGAAGAAGAAGAAGAAAGAAACATGAAGAAGGAAGAAAAAATGAAAAAGAAAGAGAAATAAGAAAAGTAGAAAAGGAAGAAGAAGAAGAAGAAGAAGAAAAGGAAGATGAAGAGGAAGAATAAAGAAGATAAATGAAAGTAGAAAGAAAAGAAGAAGAAGAAAGAAAAAAGAAGAAGAAAGAAAGAATAAGGAAGAAGGAAGGTGGAAGGAAAAGGAAGAAAGAAGAAGGAAGAAGAATGAAGAATAATGAAAGTATAAAGAAGAAAGAAGGAAATTATAAAGAAGAAAGAAGGAAGAAGAAGAAGAAGAAGAAGAAGAAAGAGAAGGAGGACATGGAGAAGGAGGGGAAGGAGAAGGAGAACAAGAAAGAGAAGGAAAAGGAGATGCATAAGGAGGAGGAGAAAAAAGAGAAGGAGAAGGAGAAAGATAAGGGGAAGGAGAATAAGAAGGAGTAGAAGGAGAAGGAGAAGAGGAAGAAGAAGAAGAATAGGAAGAAGTAGAAGAAGAAGAAGAAGAAGAAGAAGTAGAAGTACAAAAAGAAGGAGAAGAAGAAAAAAAGAAAAAGAAGAGGTACAAGAAGAAGTAGAAGAAGATGATGATGATGAATAAGAAGAAAATGAAGAAGAGGAAGAAGTAGAAGGAAAAAGGAAGAAGAAGAGGAAAAAGAGGAAAAGGAAGAAGTAGAAGAAGAAGAAGAAGAAAAGGAAGACAAAGAGGAAGAATAAAGAAGAAAGGTTAAAGAAGAAAGAAAAAAGAAGAAGAAAGAATGAACAAGGAAGAAGGAAGGTGGAAGGAAGAAGGGAGAAGGAAGAAAAATAAAGAATGAAGAAAGTACAAAGAAGAAAGAAGAAGGAAGAAGAAGAAGAAGAATAAGAAGTAGGAGAAGGATTTGGAGAAGGAGGAGGGGAAGGAGAAGGAGAAGGAGAAGGAGAAGCATAAGAAGAAGGAGAAGGAGAAAAAAGAGAAGAAAAAGATTGAGAAGTAGAAAGATGAGGGAAAGGAGAATGAGAAGAAGGAGAAGTAGCAGAAGGAGAAGAAGAAAAAGAAGACAATGGAATAGAAAAAGAAGAAGAATAGGAAGAAGAAGAAGAAGAAAAAAAACAAGAAGAAGAAGAGGAAAAAGAAAAATAAGAAAAGAAGAATAATGAGAAAAAGAGCAAGGAAGGAAAAGAGAAGAAGAGGAAGAAGAAGAACTAGAAAAAGAAGAAGTAATTAGAGATTAAGGTTTTGGGATTAAGGATTAGGTATTAGGGAATATGGATTGAGGAATAAGTAATAGGGATTAAGGATTATGGATTGTGGATTAGTTATTAAAGGATTAATTATCAATAATTAGAGATTAGATATTAAGGGTTAACTACTAAAGATTATGAATTAGGGGTTTTGGAATAGGGATTATGAATTAAAGAATAGGGATAAGGGGTTTAGGATTAGAGGTTATTGATTAGGGATTTTAGATGTAGGTTTAAGAATTAAAGATTAAGGATTAAGGATTAAAGATTAAGAAATTATAATTAAGATTAAGGACTAGGAATTAAGGATTTGAGATTAAGGAGGAGGACTAAGGATTTAGGAATATAGATTATAGATTAGGGAGATAGGGATTGGATATTTGAGATTAGGTGTTGGGGATTAGGGATTAGGTATTAGGGATTTGTTATTAAGCATTAGGGATTAGGGGTTAAGGTTATGGATTAAGGATTACATATTAGAGATTAGAGGCTATGGATTATCGATTAGGGATTAAAGTTTAAGAATTAAAGATTATAGATTAGGAAGTGGGAATTATAAAATAAGTAAGGATTATGGATTAAGGATTAAGGATAAGGGTTAGGGATTAGGGATTAGTGATGTTGAGTCAATGATTAGGGATTATGGATTAAAGATTGAGAGTTTATTTATTAAAGATTAGAGATTTAAGATTTAGGATTATGGATTAGGGAATAAGGACTAGGGATTAAGGATCAGAGATTAGTTATTAATGATTTAGGATTTAGGATTAGATATTAGAGATTAGGGATTAAGATGAGTATTAAGGATTAGAGAATAAGGATTTAGGATTAGGGACTAGTGATTAAGGATTAATGGTTAAGGATTACATATTAGGGATTAGGTATTATGGATTGTAGATTAGGTTTTAAGAATAAGGTATTAGGGATTATGTTTTAGAGAATAGATATTAAAAATATAGAGATTAGGGATTAAGGATTAAAGATGGATTACAGATTAAGGATTAAGAATTAGGAATGAGGGATTAAAGATTAGGGCATAGGGATTAGAGATTAAGGAATACGGATTACGAATTAGGGAGGGAGGGATTGAGGAATAGAGATTAGGGATTAGGGATTATGGATTAAGGATTATGGTAGGAGGGATTAGGTATTTAGCATTAGGGATTAAGGATTGTGGATAAGCAACTAGAGATTAGGGTTTAAGGATTAAGGGTTATTGATTAAGTAATAGGCATTAGGGAATAAGTAATAAGAATTAGGGATTATGGATTAAGGATTAGGGATAAGGGATTAGAGATGATAGGATTAATGATTAGGGATTAAGAATTGATTATTAAAGATTAAGGATTTAGAATTAGGGATTATGGATTCAAGAATATGGATTAGAGATTAAGGATTAGAATTTAACGATAGGGATTCGAGATTTAGGATTAGGTATTAGAGATTAGAGATTAAGGGATTAAGATTAGGGTTATGGATTAGAGATTGGGAACTATGGATTAGAGATTAGTGGTTAAGGATTAAAGATTAGAGATTAACTATTAAAAATTAGGGATTAGGGATTAGGGATTATAGATTAGGGAGTAAGGATTAGGAATTAAGTGTTAAGGATTAGGGATTAAAGATTAGAGTTTAAAGAATAGACTTTAGAGATTAAGAATTTGGTATTAAGGATTAAGAATGTACTAGGGATTAAGGATTAATGATTAGGGATTAGAGATTAGTGAATAAAGAGAAGAAAGAAGGAAGAAGGGAGAAGAAGAAAGAATAAAGAAGAAGGAAGAAGAAAGAAGAAAGAATAAAGATGAAGAACAAGAGGAAGAAGAAAAGGAAGAAGAAGAAGAAGAAAAGGAAGAAGAAGAGGAAGAATAAAGAAGAAAGAAGAAACAAGAAAGAAGAAAGAGGAAAGAAAGAAGGAAGAAGGAATATGGAAGGATGAAGAAAGAAGAAAGAGGAATGAAGAATGAAGAAAGAAGATTAAGGAGGAGAAGCAGATGGAGAAGGAGGAGGAGGACAGGGAGAAAAAGAAGGAGAAGGAGAAGGAGGAGTAAGAGAAGGAGAAGGAGAAGGGGAAGGAGAATAAGAAGGAGAAGGAGAAAAAGAAGAAGATGAAGAAAAAGAAGAAGAAGAAGAAAAAGATGATGATGATGAAGAAGAAGAAATAGAAGAAGAAGAAGTAGGAGAAGGAGAAGAAGAAGAAGAAGAAGAAGAAGGGGAAGAACAAGAGAAGAAGAACAACAAGAAAAGAAGGAGAAATGTTGAAGAAGAAGAAGAAGAGGAAGAAGAAGAAGAAGAAGAAGAAGAAGAGGAAGAGGAAGATGAGGATGAAGCAAAAGAAGAAGAAAATGATGAACTAGAAAAAGAAGAAGAGGAAGAAGAGGAAAAAGAAGAAGAAAGGGAAGAAGATGAAGAAGAAGAAGAAGAAGAAGGAAAGATGGACTAAGGATTAAGGATTAGGGCTTAGGGATTTGGGTTTAGGGATTAGGGATTAAGGAGAGAGGAATTAGGTATTTGGTGTTAGGGATTAAGGATTAAGCTTTAGAGATTAGAGCTTATGGATTAACAATTAGGGATTAGGGTTAGGAATTAAGGGTTATGGATTTGGGAGCAGGGATTATGGAGTAAGTAATAGGGATTATGGATTAAGGATTAAGAATTAAAGATTAGTGATGAAGATATTAATGATTATAGATTAAGGATTAGGGATGAAGGATTAACAAATTAGTTACTAAGGGTTGCAGATTAGTGATTTAGGACTATGAATTATTAATTAAGGATTAGGGATTAAAGGTCAGAGATTATTAATAAGTGATTTGAGATTCAAGATTGAACATTAAACAATTATAATTCAGATTTAGGACTAGGGATTTGGGATTGCATTGAGGTGGGAGAGATTATGGATTTTGGAATACAGATTATGGGTTAGGAAGGTAGGGTTTGGGGATTTGAGATTAGGTATTAAGGAATAGGGATTAAGAAAGGAGGGATTAAGCATTAGGTATTAATAGTTAGTGATTAATAATTAGGGATTAAAGATAAAGTATTATTGATTAGTAACTAGGGATTAGGGTTTAAGGATTAAGGATTATGGATGAGGGAGTATGGATTAAGGAATAAGTAATATAGAATTAGGATTAAGGATTACGGCCTAGAGACTAGGGATGAAAAGATTAATGATTAACGATTTGGGATTATGGATTAATGATTAAGGGGTTAATTATTAAAGATTAGGAGTTAGGATTAGGGATTACAGATTAAGGAATATACATTAGGAATAAAGGATTAGAGATTAGAGATTAATGATTAGGGATTTGGGATTCAAGATTGGGTATTAAAGATTAGAGATTAGGGATTAGAGATTAAAAGATTACTATTAAGATTAGTGATTAGAGAGTAATAAATTGGGATTAGAGATTAAGGATTAGAGATTAGGGATTAAGTATTATGGATTATAGATTAGAGATTAGGGATTAAGAATTAGGTATTAAGAATTAGGATTTAAAGATTAGAGATTAAGGATTAAAGATTAGGGATTGGGGATTAAGTTTGGATTACAGATTAAGGATTAAGGATTAGGGATTATTGATTAAGAAAATCAGAGAAGGAAGAAAAAAGAAGGAAGAAATAAGAGGGAAGAAGGAAGCAGGAAGAATGAAGAAGGAAGAAGAAGATGAGTATGAAGAGGAAGAGGAAAAAGAGGAAGAAGAAGAAGAGGAGGAAGGAGAAGAGGAAGAATAAAGAAGAAACAAGAAAGAAGATAGAAGGAAGAAATAAGAAGGAAGAAGGAAGAGGGAAGGTGGCAGGTTGAAGGAAGAAGAAAGAAGAAAGAAGAAAGAAGAAAGAAGAAAGAAGAACGAAGAAAGAAGAACGAAGAAAGAAAAAGGAAGAAAGAAGAAGAAGAAGAAGAAGAAGAAGAAGAAGTTGAAGGAAAAGCAAGAGGACATGGTGGAGGTGGAGGAGAAGGAGAAGGAGAAGGAGAGGGAAAAGGAGGAGATGGAGAAGGAGAAGGAGAAGTAGGAGGAGAAGGAGGAGTTGGACAAGGAGAAGGAGAATGAGAAAGACAAGGATAGGGAGAAGGAGAAGAAGAAGGAGGAGTAGAAGAAGAAGGTGGAGAAGAAGAAAATAAAGAAATAGAAGAAGAAGAAGAAGAAGAAGAAAAGGAAGAAGAAGAAGAAGAAGAAAATGAAGAAGAAGAAGAAGAGGAAGGAGTAATGGAAGAAGAAGAACAAGAAAAGAAGAAGAAGAAGAAGAAGAAGAAGAACAATAAGAAGAAGTGGGAGATAAGGAACAAGATGATGAAGAAAGAAGAATGAGGAAGAAGAAGAAGCAGAAGAAGAAGAAGAAGAAGAAGAAAAAAGCAAAAGAAGAAGAAGTAGAAGAAGTAGAAGAACAAGAAGAAGACATGGATTAAGGATTAGGAATTAGAGGTTAGATATTAATGATTAAGGAGAGAAGAATTAAGGATTAGGTGTTAGGGATTAAGAATTAGAGATTAGTGATAAAGGATTAAGGATTTTGAATTGGCAATTAGAGATTAGGGTTTATGGATTAGGAATTATGGATTAAGGAGTTAAGATTATGGAACAAGTAATAAGTCCTAGAGATTAAGGATTAAGGATTAGGGATTAGGAATTATGGATTAATGACATAATGATTAGGGATTAAGAGATTAATTATTGAAGATTTTAGATTAGGGATTTAGGATTAGAGATTATGGATTAGAGAATAATGATAAGGGATTAAGGATTTGAGATTATTAATTAGGGATTTGGGAAGTAGGATTATGGATTAGAGATTAAGGATTAAGTATTAGAGGTTAAGGAGTATAGATTTGTGATTGAGGGAGGGATTAATGATTAAGGAATACAGATTATGAATTAAGAGGGAGTTTTTGGTGATTTGAGATTAGGTATCAAGGATTAGGGAATATTAATTAGGGAGGGAAAGATTAGATATTATGCATTAGAGATTAGGGATTAAGGAGTAGGGATTAGGGATTACGGATTAGCAATTAAGGATTAAGATTTAGGGATTAAAGATTACAAATTAGTGAGTAGAAATTACAGAATAAACAATATGCATTAAGGATTAATAATTAAGGATTAAGAAATATGGTTGAAGGGATTAATTAATAGGGATTAAGGATTAGGGATTATTTATTAAAAATTGTAGATTTAGGATTAGAGATTATAGATAAGAGAATAAGGACTAAGGATTAGGGATTAGAGATTAGTTATTAAGGATTTAAGAATTATGGTTAGATATTAGAGCTTAGGGATTAGAGATTAAGGGATTAAGATTAGAAATAGGGATTAGATAATAAGGATTAAGGATTTGGGATTAGTGATTTAGGATTAAGAATTAGTGATTAAGGATTAGAGTTTAGGGGTTCAGTATTATTGATTGTAAATTAGAGATTAGGGGTTAGAAATTAAGGATTATGATTTAGGTATTTGAGATTAAGGTTTAGTGATTAGAGATTATAGATGGATTAGTAATTAAGGATTAAGGATTAGGAATTCAGAATATGGGATTACAAAAAAGAGAAAAGGAAGAAGGAAGAAGGAAGAAGAAGAAGGTACAAAGAAGAAGAAAGAAGGAAGAACAAAGAAGAAGAATAGAACGAAGAAGAAGATGAAGAAGAAAAGGAAGACAAAGAGGAAGAATAATGAAGAAAGAAGAAGGAAGAAAAAAGAAAGAAGGAAGAAGAAAGAAGAAAGAAGAAAGAAGAAGAAAGAAAGAAGAAAAAAGAAGGAAGAAAGAAGGTGGAAGGAAGAAAGAAGAAGGAAGAAGAAAGTAGAAAGAAGAAGAAGAAGAAGAAGTAGAAGAAGAAGGTGAAGGAGAAGGGGGAGGACTTGAAGAAGGAGAAGGAGAAGTAGAGGAAGGAGTAGAAGGAGAAAATGAACAAGAAGAAAAGGTGGAAGAAGAAGAGAAGAAGAAGTAATAGGAGAAGTAGATGAAGAAGAAGATGAAGAGAAGGAAGAAGAAGAATAAGGAGAGGAATTTGAGAAAGAACAGGAAGAAGAAGAAGAAGAAGATGAGGAAGAAGAAGAAAAAGAAGAAGAGGAGGAAGAAGAAGATGAAGAAGAAGAGGAAGAATGAAAGGAAGAAGAAGAAGAAGAAGAAGAAGAGGAAGAAGAGATGGATTAGAGATTATGGATTCGGGGTTATGGATTAAGGATTAAAGATTAAGGAGGGAGTGATTATGGATTAAGTGTTAGGGATTACGGATTAGGGATTAGAGATTATTGATTAGTAATTTAGGATTAGGGATTAGAGATTAAGGATTAAGGATTATAAAGTATGAATTATGGAGTAAGTAATTAGGATTAGGGATTAAGAATTTAATTAATGGGATTAATGATTAGGGATTAGAAACTAAAGTTTAAGGGATTAATTACTAAGGATTGCAGATAAGATATTTAAAATTAGGGATTATGGATTAGGAAATAAGGATTAGAGATGAAGGATTAGAGTTTTGTGATTAGAGATTCAGGATTAAGGATCGCAAATTAGAGATTAAGGATTAGGGATTAGAGATTACGTGATTATAATTAGGATTAGGGACTAGAGATGAATGATTAGGGACTATGGAGTAAGGGATTAAAGATTTAGGAATACAAATTGCAAATTAAGGGGAGAGGTATTGTGGATTATGGATCCAAGATTAGGTATTTGAGATTAGGGATTAGGGAGGGAGAGATTAAGTATTAGGCATTAAGGATTAAGGAAGAGACTAGAGATTTGAAATTATGGATTAATAATTAACGATTAAGGTTTACAGATTAAGTATTATTTATTAGGGAGTAGGTTTAGGGATGAAAAAATTAATGATTAGGGATTAGGGATTAGTAATTAAGGATTCAGGTTTAGAGATTAAGGATTACAGACAAGGGAGTAAGGATTAAGGAATAAGTAATAGGGATTATGGATTAAGGATTAAGGATTAGGGATTAGGTATGAAGGGATTAATAATTAAGGATTAGGTTTTATGGATTAATGTTTATGGTGTATCAATAAAGGATTAGGGTTAAGAAATTAACGATTATGGACTAAGGAGAAGAGATTAGGGAATACGTAATAGGGATTAAGGATTAGGCAGTGATTAATGATTAAGGATTAAAAATTAAAACATTAAGGGATTAATTGTTAAAGATTAGTAATTTAGGATTAGGGATTGTGGATTAGGGATTTGGGATTTAGGATTAGTATTAGATATTTGGGATTAAGGATTAAGGATTAGAGATTAAGGGATTAGGATTAGGATTAGGGACTGGTGATTAATTATTAGAGATTAAAGTTAGAGATTATGGGTTAGAAATTAGGGATTACATATTATGGATTATAGATTAAGGATTAGGGATTAGGAATTAGGTATTAAGTATTAGAGTTTAGAGTTTGGAGATTAGGAAATAGAGACTAGGTATTAAGGATTTAAGCTTAGGGATTTAGAATGGATTAGGGATTCAGGATAAAGGATTAAGGATTATGGATTAGGGATTAAGGAAAAGCTAGAAGGAAGAAGGAAAAAGGAAGAAGATGGAAAAAAGAAGAAGGAAGAGGGAAGAAGGAAAAAAGAAGGAAGAAGGAAGAAGAAATATGGAAGAAGACGAATAGAAAAAGAAGAAGAAAAAGAAGAAGACGAAAAGGACAAAGAAGAGGAAGAATATAGAAGAAAGAAGAAAGAAGAAAGAAGAAAGAAGAAGAAAGAAGAAAAAAGAAAGAAGAAAGAAGAAGGAAGAAAGAAGGATGAAGGAAGAAGGAAGGTGGAACGATGAAAGAAGAAGGAAGAAGGAAGAACAAAGAAGAAAGAAGAAAAGGAAAGAAGAAAGAAGAAGAAGAGGAAGAAGAAGAAGACAAAGAAGAAGAAGAAGAAGGAGAAAGAGGAGGACATAGAGAAGGAGAATGAGAACAAGAAGAAGATGGAGAAGGAAAGGAAGAAGGAGAAGGAGAAAGAGAATGACAAAGAGATGTTTAAGGAGGAGAAGAAGAAGGAGAAGGAGAAGAAGAAAAAGAAGAAGAACAAGAAGAAGAGAAAGAGGAAGAAGAAGAAAATTAAGAAGATGAAGAAGAAGAGGAAGAAGGAGAGGAAGAAGAAGAACAAGAAAAGTGGAAATCAATGTAGAATAAGGAGAAGAAGAAGAAGAAGAAGTGGAAGAAGAAGAAGAAGAAGAAGAAGTGGAAGTTGAGGAAGAAGAGGAGAAAAAAGAAGAAGATGACTAGGAAGAAGAAGAAGAAGAAGAAGAGGAGGAAGAAGAAGAAGAAGAAGAGGAAGAAAAAGAGAAAGAAAAAGAAGAGGAAGAGGAAGAAGAGATGGATTAGGGATTAAGGGTTAGGAATTTAGGATTAAGGAGGGAGGGATTATAGAGTAGGTGTCAGAGATTAAAGATTAGGAATTAGAGTTTAGAGATTAGAGATTAGGGATTATGGATTAGTAATGAGGGATTAGGTTTTAGAGATTAAGGATTAGGGATTGAGAGTTGGGATTAAGGAATAAGTAATTGGTATTGCGGATTAATGATTAGAGATGAAGAGATTATTAATTAAGGATTAGGGATTAGAGATTAGTGATTAGGGAATTGAGATTTATCATTGGGGATTACGAATTAGAAATTAAGGATTCGAGATTAAGCGATTATAATTACCATTAGGGATTAAGGAATAGAGATTAGGGAGTGAGGGATTAGGGATTTAGGAATGCAGATTAAAGATTAGGAAGGGAGGGATTGGGATTCAAGATTAGGTATTAGTGACTGAAGAAGGACAGATTAAATGTTAGGCATTTTAAATTAAAGATTAAAGACTAGGGATTAGAGATTTGGATTAAGCAATCAGGATTAGGATTAGGATTAAAGATTAGAGATTAGAGATTTTGTATTATGGATTACAAATTAAGGATTAGGTATTATAGATTATAAACTAAAAATTAAGGATTAGAAATTAGGTATTGAGATTAAGGTTTAGAGATTAGAGATTAAAGAATAGCGATTAGGGATTAAGGATTTGGAATTAGGGATTAAGGATTAAGGATAATTTAGGGATTAGGGATTATGGATTAAGGAAAAGGAAGAAGGAAGAAGAAGAAGAAGGAAGAAAGAAGAAGGAAGAAGAAGTGGAAAAAAAGAAGTGGAAGAAGAAGAAAAAGAAGAGGAGAAGAAGAAGAATATGAAGAAGAAGAAGAAGAAGAAGAAGAAAGAAAAAAGATGAAGAAGAACAAAGAAAGAAGAAGAAAGAAAGAAGAAAATGAAAAGAACAAGAAAGAAGAAGAAAGAAGAAAGAAGAAAGAAGAAAGAAGAAATAATAAAGAAGAAGGAAGAACGAAGAAAAAAGAAGCAAGAAAGAAAAAAGAAGAAGGAAGAAGGAAAATGGAAGAAGGGAGGAAAAAAGAAGAAACAAGGAAGAAGGAGGAAGGAAAAAGAAATAAGAAAGAAGAAATATCCAAGTAAGATGAAGAAAAAGAAGGAGAATGAGAAGGAGGAGGAGATGGAGGAGAAGGAGAAGGAGAAGGAGGGGTAGGAGAAGGTAATGGAGATAGATAAAGAGAAGGAGATGGAGGAGTAGGAGAAGAAGAAGGAGAAGAAGAAAAGGAAGAAGAGGAAGAAGATGAAGAAGAAGGAGAAGAAGTAATAGAAGGAGAGGAAGAAGAAGAAGTAGAAGAAGAGGAAGAAATAGTAGAAGAAGAAGAACAAGAAGAACAATAAGAACGAAAAGAAGCACCAGAAGAAGAAGAACTAGAAGTAGAAGAAGAAGAAGAAGAAGAGAAAGAAGAATAAGTAGTAGATGAAAAAGTAGTAATAGAAGAAAAAGAAGGAAAAGGAGTAGAAGAGGAACAAGAATATAATAATAAGAAGAAGAAATAAAAGAGGAAGAAGAAGAAGAAGAAGAATGAGAAGAAACAGAAGAAAAAAGGGAAAGAAGAGAAAAAAATTAAGAATAAGAACAAGTAGAGGAAGAATAAGAGGAAGAAGAAGAAGAAGAAGAATAATAATAAGAAGAATAAGAAGAAACGAAGTAGAAGAAGTAGAAGTGGAAAAAGAAGATGAAGAAGAAGAAGTCAAGCTGTAGTAGTAGTAATATTAGAAAGAGAAGAAGAAGAAGAGGAAGAAGATGAAGAAGAAGAAGAAGAAGAGGAAGAAGAAGAAGAATAAGAAGAAAAAGTGGAATATGAAGAAGAAGAAGAAGAAGAAGAAGTGAAAGATGAGGAAGAAGAGGAACAAGAAGTAGAGAAAGATGAGAAAGAAGAAGAAGAAGGCATTGATAAAGAAGTGGTAGAAGAGATGGATTAGAGATTAGAGGTTTTGGATTTGGGATTAGGGATTCAGGAATGAAGGATTGGGGATTAGGTATATGGGAATATGGATTAAGAATTTAAGAGAATGGGATTCAGGATTAAAGATTGGCAATTAAGGATACGAGAGTTAAAAGTTAGGGATTAAGGATTAGCGAGTAGGGATTAGGGAATATGTAGTAAAGATTAGAGGTTAGGGATTAGGAATTAAGCATTACTGATTAGAGTTTGATGACTAAGGATTAAGGGATTAATGATTAAGGATTAGAGATTACACATTAAGAATTAAGAGAATAATTATTAAGGATTAGGAATTAGAGAATAGGGTTTTAGGGTTAAGGATTAAGGACTAGAGAATAGGGATTAGGGATTAAAGATTAGAGATTAGTAAAGCAAGATTCTGGATTAGAGATTAAAGATTAGGGATTATAGATTAAGGATTAGGATTAATAATAGAGATTAAGGATTAGTCATTAGTGGTTAAGGATTAAGATTAGGGATTATGGATTATAGATTAGGAATTAGGGATTAGGTATTTTGGATTACCATTTAAAGATTAGAGATTAAGGATAAGTGTTTAGTGGTTAAAGATTAAGGATGGATTAGTGATTAAAGATTAAGGATTAGGGACAAAGGAGATGGAGGAATGAAGAAGGAAAAAAGAAGAAAGAAGAAAGAATGAAGAAGAAGAGGAGGAAGAAGATAAGGAAGAAGAAGAAGAAGAAGAAGAGGAGGAGGGAGAAGAAGGGGAAGAATAAAGAAGATGAAGATGGAGGAAGGAAGAAGGAAGAAGGAAGAAAAAAGAAGAAAGAAGAAAGAAAGAAAGAAAGAAAGAAAGAAGAAGAAGAAGAAGAAGTAAAAGTAGAAGTTAGAGAAGGAGAAGGAGGACGAGGAGAAGGAGGGAGAGAAGGAGAAGAAGGAGAAGGAGAAGGAGAAGAGAAGGAGAAGGAGATGGAGAAGGAAAAGTAGAAGGAGAAGGAGAAGGAGAAAGACTAAGAGTAGCAGAAGGAGGGGAAGAAGTAGAAGGAGAAGGAGATGAAGAAGTAGAGCAATAAAATGAACAAGAAAAGAAGAAGAAGTAAAAGTACAAGTTAGAGAAGGAGAAGGAGGATGAGGAGAAGGAGGGAGAGAAGGAGAAGGAGAAGGAGAAGGAGAAGAGAAGGAGAAGGAGATGGAGAAGGAAAAGTAGAAGGAGAAGGAGAAGGAGAAAGACTAAGAGTAGCAGAAGGAGTGGAAGAAGTAGAAGGAGAAGGAGATGAGGAAGAAGAAGAAGAAGAAGAAAAGGAAGAAGTAGAGCAATAAAATGAACAAGAAAAGAAGAAGAAGAAGAAGAAGAAGAAGAAAATAAGAGTCAGAAGAGATGGGTTAGGGATTAAGGATAAAAAGTTAAGGATTAGGGATTAGGGATTAAGGAATGAAGGATTAGAGATAAGGTATCGAAGAATACAATTAAAGATTCGAGATTAGGGATTTGTGATTAGGGATTAGAGATTTGGGAGTTAGCAATTAAGGATTTAGATTTAGGGATTTAGTATCAAGAATTTGAGAGTAGGGATTAAGGAATAAGTAATAGGGATTAAAGATTAGAGATTATGGTTTATGGATTAGGAATAAGGGATTAAAAGAAAGGATTAATAATTAGGGATTAGAGATTAGGAATTTGGAGTTTGAGGATTAATTATTAAAGATTAGGGATTAAGGATTGGAGATTAAGGAATAGGGATTAAGGATAATGGATTAAAGATTGTGATTAGGGGTGTAGGTTTTAGGTTTAGAGATTAGAGATTAAGGATTAGAGTATATTGGATTAGCATTAGCATTAGAGGTTAAGGATTATGGATTAGGGATTTGTGATTAAGGATTAATGATTAAGAATTAGGAATTAAGGATTAGGGATTAGATTTTAGGGATTAGAGATTAGGGATTAGAGGTTAGAGATTAAAGATTAAGAAATTAAGATTAGTTATAAACTAAGGATTAGGGATTAAGGATTATGGATTAGGGATTAAAGATTAAGGATTAGGGAGATAGAAGAAGGAAGGAGAAAGAAGGATGCAAGAAGAAGAAAGAAGAAGAAAAATAGGAAAAAGAAGAGGAAGAAGAAGAAGATGAAGAAGAGGAAGAACAAGAGGAAGAAAAAAGAAGAAGGAAGAAAGAAGAAGGGAGAAGTAAGAGGGAAGAAGGAAGGTGGAAGGAAGAAGGAAGAAGGAAGAAGGAAGGATGATGGAAGAATGAAGAAGGAAGGAGGAAGAAGAAAAAAGAAATAAGAAAGAAGAAAGAAGAAAGAAGAAAGAAGATGATGAACATGAACAAGAAGAACAAGGAGAAGGAGAAGGAGAAGAGGGATGAGGAGAAGGAGGAGAAGGAGGAGGAGAAGGAGATGGAGAAGGACAAGAAGTAGATGGAGAAGGGGAAGGACAAGTAGATGGAGAATGAGTAAGAGAAGGAGAAAGGGAAAAAGAAAGCGAAGGAGAAAGATAAAGAGAAGAAGAAGAAGAAGAGAGAAGAAGAAGAAGAAGCTGAAGAAGAAAAGAAGAAATAGAAGAAGAAGAAATAGAAGAAGATGAAGATGATGATGATGATGAAGAAGAAGTGGAAGAAGAACAAGAAGAAGAAGAAGAAGAATAAGAAGAATAAGAAAAGAAGAAGGAGAAGAAGAAAAAGAAGAAGAAGAAAAAGAAGAAGAAGAAATAGAAGAAGAAGAAGGAGAAGAAGAAGAAGCGGAGGACGAAGAAGAAAATGAAGAAGAAGAACAACAACAAGAAAAAGAAATACTTGAAGAAGAAGAAGAATAGGAAGAAGAAGAGGAACTTAGAGGAAGAAAAAAGGAAGAAGAAGAGGAAGAAAAACAAGTGGAAAAGAAGAAGAGAAGGGTTAGGGATTACAAATTAAGGATCGAGGGATTAGGGACTATATGTTACAAATTAGGAGTGAGGATTTGGGATTAGGGATTAGAGATTAGGTATTAGGGATTTAGGGTTAGGGAGCCAAGGATTGGGTATTAGGCATTAGGGTTATCGATTAAGGATTTGGGATTAAAGATTAACAATTAGGGATTAGGGTTTAGGGATTAAGGATTATAGATTAGAAAGTTAGAATTGGGGAATAAATAACATGAATTTGGGATTAAGGATGAAAGGATTAATGATTAAGGATTAAAGATTTTTGATTAAGGATTAAAACATTAATTATTAAAGATTAGAGATTTAGAATTAAAGATTATGGATTAAGGAATAGGGATTAGGGATTAGAGATTAGTGATTAGGGATTTAGGATTAAGGGTTAGGCATTTGAGATTAAGGATGAGGGATTAGAGAATATGGATTAGTGATTAAAGGTTAAGGATTAGGGATTAAGGATTAGAGATTAGGGATTAAGGATTATTAATTATGGATTATAGATTAGGGATTAAGGATCAAGAAGGACAAAGAAGTAGAAGATAAGGAGGAAGAATAAGAAGAAGAGGAAAAAGAAGATGAAGAGGAAGAGAAAGAGGAGGAATAAAAAAAAAGAAGAAAGAAAGAAGATGGAAGAAGGAAGAAAGAATTAAGGGGGAATGAAGGTGGAAGGAAGAAGTAAGATGAAAGAACAAAGAAGACAGAAGAAAGAAGAAAGAAGTAATAAAAGAAGAATAAGAAGAAGAAGAAGTAGAAGGAGGAGGAGGAGGAGGAGGAGAAGGAGATGAAGAACAAGAAGGAGAAGTAGAAGGAGAAGGAGAAGACAAAGATAAGGAGAAGGAGAAGAAGAAGAAAGAGAAAGAGAAGAAGAAGAAGAATAAGAATAATAAGAAGAAAAAGATGAAGAAATAAAATAATAATAATATTAATAGAAAGAAGAAGAAGAATAAGAGAAAGAAGAAGAGGAAGAAGAAAAACAAGAAAAGAAGAAATTAGAGAAAAAGAACAACATGGAGAAGAAGAAGAGAAGGAAGAAGTAGAAGAAGAAGAAGATAAAGAAGAAGAGGAAGATTAAGAGGAAGAAGAAGAAGAAAAAGAAGAAGAGGAGGAAGAAGTAGTAGTAGAAGAAGAAGATGATGATGATGAGGAAGAAGAAGAGGAAGATTAGGAGGATGAGGAAGAAGAAGAAGAAGAAGAGGGAGAAGAAGAAGAGGAAGAAGAAATAAATGAAAAAGAAGAGGAAGAAGAAGTGGTTAAGGATTAAAGGTTAGGGATTGGGAATTAAGGATTAAGGTTGGAGGGATATATGATTAGATGTTAGGGATTAAGGATTATAAATCAAGGATTAAGGGTTAGGGATTAAAGATTAGGAATTAAGGTTTAGGGATTGAGGAATAAGTAAAAGGAATTCAGGATTAAGGATTAGGGATTAGAGATTAGGGTTAAGGATTTGGGCTGAAGAGATTAATAATTAGGGATTAGGAATTAAGGGATTACATGCTAAGGATAAAGTATTAATGATTTAGGATTAGGATTACGAATTAGAGAATAGAGATTATGGATTAAAGATTAGAGATTAATGATTAGAGATTTGGATTCAAGATTATGAATTAGAGATTAAGGATTAGGAATTGAAGATTAAGTGATTATGATAAGGATGAGGGATTAGTGATTAGGGATTAAGGATTAGAGATTAAGGATTAGAGGTTTGTAATTAAGGATTATGGATTCCAGATTTGTTATTAGGTATTAGGGATTAGGTATTAGCGATCAAGGTTTAATTATTAAAGATTAAGGATTAAGGATTATGTATTAGGAATTAAGGATTAATTAGGGATTAGAGGTTAAGGATCAGGGATTATGGATTAAGCTAAAGGATTAGAGATTAAGGATTAGGGACTAGAGATTAAGAAATGATGGATTAGGGATTACAGATTAAATATTTGTAATAAAAGATAAGGTAGGGAGGGATTAAGGTGTAGGGATTAAGAAATAGGGATTAAGTATTATGAAGAACAAGGAGAAGAAGAAGAAGAAGAATCAGAGGAAGTAGAAGAAGAAGAACAAGAAGGAGAAGAGGAAGAAGAAGATGGCAAGGAGAAGGACAAGAAGGAAGAGGACGAGGAGGAGGAGAAGAAGATAAAAAAAGACGAAGAATAAGAACAAGAAGAAGAAGTACAAGAGGAAGAAAAAGAAGAGGAAGAGGAAGAAGAGGAAAAAGAAGAAGAAGAAGAAGGAGAAGGAGAAGAAGAAGAAAAAGAAAAAGAAGAGGAGGAAGAAGAAGAAGTAGAAGAATAAGAGAAGAAGAAGAAGAAGAAGAAGAAGAAGAAGAAGAAATATAAGTAGAAGAGGAAGAAGAAAGAAAAGAAGAAAAAAGAGGGACTAGAAGAAGAAGAAGAAGCAGAAGAATATGAATAAGAAGTAAAAGAAGAAAAAAATAGTTTATGAATAAGGGAGGGATGGCTTAAAGATCTTGTATTATGGATTTATGTTTAAGGATTAAATATGTATTAGGAATTTGAGGTCAAGTATTAGAGATTAGAGATTAAGGTTTAAAGTTTAGGAATTATTCATTTAGGATTAGCTATTCGTTTTAGGGTTTATAGATTAGGGACTAGTGCTTAGGGATTAATGATAAAAGAATAGGGCTTAAGGAATAGAGTCTAGGGATTAAGAATTAGGAATTAAGGATTTGGGATTAAGGATTAAAGGAATAGGGAATATAGATCATTGATTTAGCATTAATGGCTAAGGATAAGGATTAGAGATTTGGGATTAAAGATTAGAGATCACAGATTAGCGATTCAAGATATGGGATTTTAGATTACAGAATATGGATTAGAGATTATGAGGATATGTATTTATGATTAAAGATTATGGATGAAGAATTAGGGAGTAGGTATTAATGATTAGGGATTAGGAATTAGAGATTAAGGATTAGGTATTAGGGATTAGGGATTAGCAATTAAGGATTAGCGATTAAGGATTATGGATTAGCGATTAAGGAATAGGGATAAGATATTAAGGTTTAGGGATTATGGATTAAGGAACAAGGATAGATATGGTATTAAAGATTTGGGCTTTGGGATTTGGTAATTAAGGACAATAGATTTGGGCTTAGAGATTAGGCCTTATGGATTAAAGATTAAAGAGGGAGAGATCAGGGATTACAAATCAGGGATTACAAATAAGGGATTAGGGATGAATGGTATAAGAGATTAAGGATGAAGTTGAAGTAGGAGAAGAAGAAGAAGAAGAAGGAGAAGAAGAAGAAAGAAAAAGAAGAAGAAGGAGAAAGAAAGAAGAAGAAAGAAAGAAGATGAAGCAAGAAAAAAGAAAGTAGAAAGTAGAAAGAAGAAAGAAGAAAGAGGAAAAAAGAAGGAAAAAAGAAGAATGAAGAAGGAGCAAGGACGGAGGAAGAACGAAGAAGGAAGGAAGAAGGAAGAAAGAAGAAGGAAGAAGGAAGGAGGAATGAAGAAGGAAGAAGGAAGAAGAAATAAGAAAGAAGGAAGAAGAAGAAGATGATGATGATGAAGGAGGAGGAGGATGATGAGGAGGAAGAAGAAGAAGAGGAAGAAGAACAAGAAGATGATGAAAAAGATGAAAATGAAGAGGAATAAGAAGAAGAAGAGGAAGAAGAAGAGTAGGGAGAAGAAGAAGAAGAAGAAGAGGAGGACGAAGAAAAGGAAGAAGAAGAAGAAGAAGAGCAAGAAGAAGAATAAGAAGAAGAAGAAGAGGCCAAAGATGGAGAGGAAGAACAGGAAAAAGAGGATGAAGAAGAAGAAGATGAAGAGGTAGAAGAGAGAGGAAGAGGGAAAAGAAGAAAAGGAAGAAAAGGAAGAAGAGGGAGTAGAAGACGAGTAAGAAGAAGAAGATGAAGAAGAAGAAGAAGAAGAAGATGATGATGATGATGATGATGATGATGATGAAGAAGAAGGAAAAGATGAAGAAGATGTAGAAGAAGAAGTAGAAGAAGAGTAAGAACCAAAAGAAGAAGAAAAAGAAGAAGAAAAAGAAGAAGAAAAAGAAGAAGAAGAAGAAGAAGATAAGAAGAAGAAGAAGAGGAAAGGGAAGGAGCAGAAGAAGAAGAGGAATTGAGGATTAAGGATTAAAAATTAATGTTTAGAGATTAAGAAATAAGAATTAAGCTTATGGTAAAAGGATTAGAGATAAAGTCTGAAGGATGAGGGATTTGGGAATAGGGCTAACAGAATAGGGTTTTGGGACAAGGGATTAGAAAATAAGGATTAGGGACTAATGATTTGAGACATAAGGGAATACAGATGCAAGCATTAAGGATTTGTGAATAGGGATTAGGGAGTATAGATTAGGGATTAGAGATTTGTGATTAGGGATTATAGATTAGCGATTAAGTATTATAGATTCAAGATAAGGGATTAGAGATTAATAGATTAAGTAATAAAGATTAAAGATTATGGATTAAGGATAAGACATTAAGGATTAAGGGCTATGGATTATGGATAGATGATAGGAGATTAGGGATTAGAGATTAAGGATTATGGATTAAGGATTAGGGATTACAGATTACAATTTAAGGATTAGGATTTAAGGATTAACGATTAGGCATTGCGGAGTAAGGATTTATATTTAGAGATTAAGGATTTGGGATTACGGTATAGGGATTGGAGATTAGAGATTAGGGATTATTGGAATAACAATTAGCGAGGGAAGAATGAGGGATTATAGATTAAGGATTAGGTATTTGGGATTATTGATTAGAGCTTAAAGATTAAAAAAAAAGAAAAGAAGAAGAGGAAGAAGTAGAAGAAGAAGAAGAAGAAGTGGAAGAAGAAAAAGAAGAGGAAGGGAAAGAAGATAAAGAACAAGAAGAAGGATAAGAGGAAGAAGAAGAAGAAGAAGCTAAAGAAGAAGAAGAAGAAGAGGAAGAAGAAGGAGAGGAGATGAAGAAGGAGTAGAAGAAGAAGAAAAAAAAAGAAGAACAAGAACAAGAAGAACAAGAACAAGATGTAGAAGACAAAGAAGAAGTAGAAGAAGAAGAAGAAGAAGAAGAGAAAAAAGAAGAAGTAGAAGAAGAGGAAGAACAAGAAGAAGAAGAAGAGGAAGAAAAAGAAAAGAAGAGGAAGAAGAAGAAGTAAAAGAATAAGAGAAGAAGAAGAAGAAGAAGTAAAAGAAGAAGAAGAAGAAGAAGAAGAAATAGAAGTAGAAGAGGAAGAAGAAAGAATAGAAGAGAAATGAGAAGTAGAAAATGAACAACAACAAGAAGAAGAAAAAGCAGAAGATGTAGAAGAATATGAATAAGAAGCATAAGAAGAAGAAGAAGAAGAAGAAGAAAATAGATTATGAATTAGGGAGGGATGGCTTAAATATTATGTATTATGGATTTATGATTAGGGATTAAAGATGGATTAAGAATTTGGGGTTAAGGATTGAGATTAGGGATTATGGTTTAAGGTTTTGGAATTATTAATTTGGGATTAGTGATTAGTTTAAGGGTTTATGGAATAGGGATTAGGGCTTAAGGATTAAGGAATATGGCTTTAAAAATAGAGTCTAAGGATGAAGAATTAGGCATTAAGGATTAAGGGATTAGGTAATATAGATCATGGATTAAGGTTTAACGGCTAAGGATTAAGAATTAAGGATAAGGGATTATGCATTAGGGATTGCGGACTACTGATTTGGGATTAAAGATTAGAGATCAGAGATTAGCAACTTAGGATACAAGATTTTAAATTAGAGATTAGGGATTAAAGATTATGAGAACATGTATTTATTATTAATGATTATGGATTAATGATTAGGTAATAAGGATTAATGATTAAGGATTAGGAATTAGAGATTAGGGATTAGGTATTAGGGAATTGGGATTAGAGAGATTACGAATTATAGATTAAAAATTGAGGAATAATGATAAGACATTAAGGTTTAGGTATTAGGCATCATAGATTAGGGATTAGGGTATAAGAAGAAGAAAAAGAAGAAGAGGAAGAAGTAAAAGAAGAAGAAGAAGAAGAAGTGGAAGAAGAAAATGAAGACTAAAAGGAGGTAGAAGAAGGATAAGAGGAAGAAAAAGAAGAAGTAGAAGAAGAAGAAGCTAAAGAAGAAGAAGAAGAAGAGGAAGAAGAAAGAGAAGAGAAGAAGAAGAAGGAGGAGGAGGAGGAGGAGGAGGAAGAGAAGAAGAAGAAGAAAAAAAGAAGAACAAGAACAAGAAGAAAAAGAAAAAGAAGAAGAAGAAGAAGAAGAGAACGAAGGGGAAGAAGAAGAAGAAGAAGAAGAAGATGGAGAAGACTAGGAAGATTAAGAAGGATAAGAAGGTGAAGAAGTAGTAGCAGCAGTAAAAGAAGAAGAAGATGAAGAGGAAAAAGAAAAAGAGGAAGAAGAAGAACATGAAGATGATGAAGAAGAAGAAAAAGAAGAGAAGAAGAAATTATGAAGAAAAAGAAGAAGAAGATGAACTAGAAGAAAAAAGGGGAGGAGAAAGAAGAAATAGATAGAGAAGAAGAAGAAGATGTGAAAGAAGAAGAAGAAGAAGAACAACAAGAACAATAAGAAGAAGAAGAGGAAGAAGAAGTAGAGGAAAAAGGGGTAGGGGAAGAAGAAGACAAAGATGAAGAAGAAGATGAAAAAGAAGAAGAAGAAGAAGAAGAAGAAAAGGAAAAGGTAGAAGACGAAGAAGAAGAAGAATAGGAAGAAGAAGAAGAAGTAAAAGAAGAGGAAGATGAAGAAGAGGAAGAAGAGGAGGAAGAAGAAGAAGAAGAAGATGAGGTAGAAGAAAAAGAAGAAGAGGAAGAAGAGGAAGAGGAAGGAGAAGAAGAAGAAGAAGGAGAATAAGAAGTAAAAGAAGAAAAGCAAGAAGAGACTGATTAGGTATTAGGGCTTAGGGAGGGTGAGGTTAGGGATTAGGCATTAGGGAAAAAGGATTAGTGATTAGAGATTTATAATTAAGGATTAGAGATTATGGATTAGTAAT
This sequence comes from Vanilla planifolia, assembly GCA_023846275.1. Taxonomy (NCBI): domain Eukaryota; kingdom Viridiplantae; phylum Streptophyta; class Magnoliopsida; order Asparagales; family Orchidaceae; genus Vanilla; species Vanilla planifolia. The sequence goes on from JAIUJO010001768.1 coordinate 98,213, forward strand.
TAGCGATTATAGTTTAGAAATTAGGGATTAGGGAGTAGGGATAAGGGAATAAGAAATAGGCAATAAAGATTAGGGATTAGGGATTACAAATTAAGGATTAAGTATTAGGGATTTAGAATGGATTGATGATTAGGGAAGAAGAAGAGGAAGAAGAAGAAGTAGTAGAAGAAAAAGAAGATTATGATGATGAAGAAGAAAAAGAAGAAGAATGAGAATGAGAATAAGAATAAGAATAAGAAGAAAAAAATTAAGTCAAAGTGGATGAAGAATAAGAAGAAGAAAACAAAAAGAAAGAACTAGAAGAAGAAGAGGAAGAAGAAGAAGAACAACTAGAAGAAGAGAAAGAATTGGAAGAAGAAGAGGTAGAAGGAGAAGTGGAAGAAGAAGAAGAAGAAAAACCAGTAGAAGTCGAAGAAGTAGAAGTGGAAGAGGAAGAAGAAGAAGAAGAAGAAGAAGAAGAAGAAGAAGAAGAAGCAAAAGAAGAACTAGAAGAAGAAGAAAAGAAAGAAAAAGAAGAAGAAGAGGAAGAAGTTTTAGAAGAAGAAGAAGAAGAAGAGGAAGCAGAAGAAGAAGAGGAAGAATAAGAAGAAGAGGAAGAAGAAGAAGAGGAAGAAAAAGAATGTGTAGAGGAGGAAGAAGAAGAGGAGGAGAAAGAAGAGGAAGAAGAAGAAGTAAAAGAAGTAAAAGAAGAAAAAGAAGAAGATGATGAAAAAGGAAGAAGTAGTGTAAGAAGAAGGACGAGAAGAAGGTGAAGTAGTAGAGGAAGAAGAAGAAGGAAAAGAAGAAGAAAAAGAAGAGGAAGATGAAGAGGAAAAAGAAGAAGAAGAAGAAGAAGAAAAAGAAGAAGTGGTAGATGAAGAAGAAGTAGAACAAAAAGAGAAGAAAAACACAAAAGAGAAGAAGAAGAAGAAGAAGTGCAAGAAATAGAAGAAGAAGAAGAAGAAGAAGGAGAAAAAAAGAAGATGAAGATGAAAAAGAAATAAAATAGGCAGAAAAAGAAGAAGAAGGATAAGAAGTAGTAGGAGAAGTAGAATAGGAAGAAGAAGAAGAAGCAAAAGAAGTTGAAGAAGAAGAAGAGGAAGAGGAAGAAGAAGAAGAAAGAGAAGAAGAAGAAGAAGAATAATAAGAATAAGAATAAAAATAACAAGAAGAAAAAAAGGAAAAGAAGAAGAGGAAGAAGAAGAAACAAAGAAGAGGCAGAAGAAGAGCAAGAAAAGAAGAAGGAGAAAAGACATAGAGGAGAGGGAAGAAGAAGAAGAGGAAGGAGGAGAAGAAGAAAATGGAGAAGAAAAAGAAGAAGAATAAGAGGAAGAAGTGGAAGAAGAAGAAGATGAAAGGGGAGAATAAGAAGAAAAAGAAGAAAATTAAGAAGAAGAAAAAGAACAAAAAGAGAAGAGGAAGTTGAGGAAGAAGAGGAACAAGAAGAAGAAGAGAAAGAAGAGATGGATAAGGATTTTTTGATTAGGGGTAAAGGATTAGGGATTAAGGAGTCAGGAGGGAGGGATTATGGATTAGGTGTGATAGATTAAGGATTAAAGTTTAGGAAATAAGGACTAGGGATTATGGATTAGCAATTAAGGGTAAGGGTTTAGGGATTAAAGATTAAGGATTAGGGAGTAAGGATTAAGAAGTAAGAAAAAGAAGAAGAAGAACCAAAGTTAGATGAGGAAGAAGAGGTAGGAGAAGGAAAGGAAGATGAGGAGGAAGATGAAGAAGAGGAGGAAGAAGAAGAAGAAGGGGAAGAATTAGAGGAAGAAGAAGTAGAAGAAGTTGACGAAGAAGAGGAAG
>JAIUJO010001768.1:102500-110000 GCA_023846275.1 Vanilla planifolia
TCTTCTTCTTCTTCTTTTTCTTCTTCTTCTTCTTCTTTTTCATCTTCTTCTTCTTCTTCTCATTCTTCTCCTCCTCATTCTTTTTCTTCTTCTTCTTCTTCTTCTCCTTGTTCTTCTTCTATTTCTTCTTCTCTTTCTCCTTCTTCTTCTTCATCTTCTTCTCCTTCTACACCATCTCCTAATTATTATTATTATTGATATTATTACTACTACTATTATTGTTATTCTATTTCTTCTTCTTCTTCGTCATCACCTTCTTCTTCTTCTTCTTCTACTACTTCTACTACTATTACATCTTCTTCTTTATCTTCTTCTTCTTTGTCTTCTTGTTCTTCTTCTTTTTCTCCTTCATTTGCTTATTCTTCTTCTTCTTCTTCTTCACTTCCTAAAACTTCTTCTTCTTCTTCTTCATCTTCCTCTTTTCTTCTTTTTCTTCTTCTTCTTCTTCTTCTTCTTCTTCTTCATTCTTTTCTTCATGTTCTTCATGTTGTTCTTGTTCTTCCTCTTCTTCTTCTTCTTCTTCATCATCTTCTTATTACTTTTACTATTATTGTTGTCATTATTACTCTTCTTCTGTTTCTTCTTCTTCTTTTTCTTCTTTGCTTTATTCTTCTTCTTCTTCTTTTCTACTTTTTTTTCTTCTCCTCCTTCCTTTTCTACTACTTCTTCCTCTTCTTCTTCTCCTACTTCTTCTTCCACGATTTCTTCTTCTTCTTCTTCTTCTATTTCTTCTTCTCCTTCTCCTTCTTCTTCTTCTTTCTCTTTTTCTTCTTCTTCTCCTTCTCCTTCTAATTCTTCCTAATACAATTATTATTACTATTATTATGCTTTCATTATTATTTTTATTATTATTACTCTCTTTCTTCTTCTTCATCTTCTTCTTCTTCTTCTTCTACTTCTTCTTCTTCCTCCTTCTTCTTCATCATCTTCATCATCAACATCTTCTTCTTCTTCAAAAACTTCTTTTTCTTTTCCCCCTTCTTCTTGTTGTTCTTCTTCTGCATCAACTTGTTCTTCTTTTACTTCTTCTTCTTCTTCTTCTTCCCTTTTTCTTCTTCTTCTTCTTCTTCCTCCTCCTCTTATTGTTCTTCTACTTCTTCTTCTTTTTCTTCTTCTCCTACTTCTTATTCTTGTTCTTCATTTTCTTCTTCTTTTGCCCCTTCTTTTTCTTCTTCTCCTTCTTCTCCTCCTTGTCCTTCTTTTTCTTCTTCTTCTACTACTACTTCCTCTTCTACTTCTTTTTCCTCTTCTTCTTCTTCTTCTTCTCTTTTAACGTCTTCTTCTTCTTCTTCCTCTTCTTCTTCATCTTCTTCTTCTTTTTCATTATTCTTCTTCTTCTTCTTTTTCTTCTCTTTTTTCTTCTTGTTCTTCTTCTTCTTCTTCTTCTTCTTGTTCTTCTTCTTCTTCTTCTTCTTCCCCTTGTTCTTGTTCATCTACCGCCTCATCGTCATCTTCTTCTTGTTCTGCTTCTTCTTTTTCCTCCTCATCTTCCTCTTCTTCTTCTTCTTATTCTTCTTTTTCTTCTTCTTCTTTGTCATCTTCTTCTTCTTCTCCATTTTTCTTCTTTTTCTTCTTCTTCTTCTTTTTCTTCTTCTTCTTCTTTCAACTTCTTCCTCATTCATCTTCTTCTCCTTCATCTGCTTCTTGTTCTTCCTGTTCTTCTTCTTATTCGTATTATAATTATCGTTGTGATTATTCTTATTCTTCTCCTTCTTGTTTGTCTTCTTCTTCTTCTTCTACTTCCTCTTCTAATTCTTCTTCTTCTTCTTTCTCTTCTTCCCCTTCTTCTACTTGTTCTTCTTCTTCTTCAAATGCTTCTTCTTCTACTACTTCTTGTTCTTCTTCTTCCTCTTTTTTTCTTCTTCTTTTTCTCCTTCTCCATCATCATCTTCTTCTTCTTCTTCATCATCATCATCATCTTCTTCTTCTTGTTCTTTTTCTTCAACTTTTTCCTCTTCTTATTCTTCTTCTACTTCCTCTTCTTCTTCTTCTTGTTCCCCATCTTCTTCTACTTCTACTTCTTTTTCTTCTTCTTCTTCTTCTTGTTCTTTTTCTTCTTCTTCTTCTACTTCTTTTTCTTCTTCGCCTTCTTCTTCTTCTTCTTCTTCCTTTTCTTCTTCTTCCTCTTCTTCTTTATCATCATCATGTTCTTCTTCCTACTCTTCTTCTTCTCCTTCTTCTTCTTCTTCTTCCACTTCTCTTCTCCTCCTTCTTCTTCATCCACTTTTACATCTACTTCTTCTTTTTCTTCTTCTCGTTCATCTTCTTGTTCTTCTGCATCATTTTCATCTTCTACTTCCTCTTCTTCTTTTTCTTCTTCCACTTCTTCTCTTCTCCTTCTTCTTCGTCTTCTTCTTCTTTCTTTACTTCTACTTCTTCTTTTTCTTCTTGTTCTTCTTCATCATTTTCTTCTTCCACTTCCTCTTCTTCTTTTTCTTCTTCTTCTTCTTCATATTTTCCTCTTCTTGTACTTCTTTCTCTTCTTCTTCTTCTTCTTCTCCTTCTTCTTCTCCTTTAACTTTTTCTTCTTCTTCTTCTTCCATTCATTCCTCTTCTTCTTCTTTTTCTTCTCTTTTTTCTTCCTCTTCTTGTGTTTCTTCGTCGTCTTCTTGTTCCTCTTCTTCTCGTTCTTCTTCCACTTCTTCTCCTTCATGTTCTTCATCTTCTTCCCCATCATCATTGTCTTCTTTTATTTCTTCTTCTTCTTCCACTTCGGCATCTTCTCCTTCTTCTCCTTCTCCTTCTCCTTCTCCTTCTTCTTCTTCATCTTCTTCTTCTTCTTTTCATCTTCTTTTTCATCTTCTTCTTCTTCCTCTTCTTCCTCATCTTCTTCTTCTTCTCTTCATCTTCATCTTCTTATTGTTCTTGTTCCGCTTCTCCTTATTTTTCTTCTTCTTCTTCTTCTTCCTCTTCTTCTTCTTCTTCTTCTTCTTTTACTTCTTCTTCTACATCTTCTTCTTCTTGTTGTTCTTTCCCTTCTTTTTCTTCTTCTATTTTTTCTTCTCCTTCTTCTTCTTCAACTTCTTCTTCTTTTTTTTCGTTTCCTACTTCTTGTTCTTTTTCTTTTTTTTCTTCTTCTTCTTTTTCTTCTTCTTTATATTCTTCTTCTTCTTCTTCTTCTCAATCTTCTTGTTCTCCTACTTCTTCTCCTTCTTCTCCTTCTTCTTCTTCTTCTTTTCCTTCTTCTTCTTCTTCTTCTCCTTCTTCTTCTTCTTCTCATTCATCTTCTTCTTCTCCTTCATCTTCTTCTTCGTCTTCTTCCTCTTCTTCTTCCTCTCCTAGTTCTTCTTATTCTTTTTCTTCTTCTTCTTCTTCTTCTTCTTCTTCTTCTTCTCTTGTCCTTCATCTTCTTCTTCATCTTCTTCCTCTTCTTCATCCTCTCCTAGTTCTTCTTATTCTTCTTCTTCTTCTTCTTCTTCTTCTTCTCCTTCATCTTCTTCTTTTTCTTCGTCATCTTCTTCTTCTTCTACATCTTCTTCTTCTTCTTCTTCCTCTTCTTCTTTTACTTCTTCTTCCTCATCATCATCATCTACTTCTTCTTCTTCCTCTTATTCTACTTCTCCTTCTATTCTTCTTCTCCTTCTTCTTCTTCTCCTTCTTCTTCTTCTCCTTCTTCTTCTTCTTCTTCTTCTTCTTAAACTCTTTCTTCTTCTTCTTCATCATCAACATCATCTTCTTCTTCTTCTACTACTTCTTGTTCTACTTCTTCCTCTTCTTTTTCTTTGTCTTCTTCTTCCTCTTCATCTTTTTCTTCTACTACCACATCCCCATCTTTTTCTTTTTCTTGTTCTTCTTCTTCTTCTACTTCCTCCTCCTCTTCCCCTTCCTCCTCATCTTTTTCTTCTTCCTCTTCTTCTGCTTCTTCCCTTCTTCATCATCATCATCATCTTCTTCTTCTTCTTCTTCTTCAACAACATCGTCATCATCATCTTCTTCTTCTTCATCAACATCATCATCATCATCTTCTTCTTCTTCTTCTTCTTCTTCTTCTTCTTCTTCTTCCTCTTCTTCAACTTCTTCTTCTTCATATTTTTCTTTTCATCTTCTTCTTTTTCTTCTTCTTCTTCTTCTTCTTCTTCTTCTTCTTCTCCTTAGTCTTCTTCTCCTTCCCCTCCTCCTCCTTGTTCTTCTTCTTATTTTTCTTCTTCTTCTTCTTCTTCTTCTTCTTCTTCCTTTTCTTCTTCTTCTTTTTCTTCTTCTTCTTCTTCTTTTTCTTCTTCTTCTACTTCTTCTTCTTCTTCTTCTCCTTTTTTTTCTTTTTCTTCTTCTTCTTCTTCTTCTTCTTCCTTTTTCTCTACTTCTTCTTCTTCCCCTTCTCCTCCTCCTCCTCCTTCTTCTTCTTCTACTTCTTCTGCTTCTCCTTCTTCTTCTCTTTCTTCTCGATTTTCTTATTCTTATTATTATTATTATTTTTATTATTATAATTATTTTTATTGTTGTTATTATTATTATTATTATCCTTCTTCTTGTTGTTTTTCTTCGTTTTCTTTGTCTTCTTCTTTTTCTTCTTCTTCTTCTTATTCTTCTTCTTCTCCTTCTTCCACCTTCACATCTTCTTCTTCTTCTTTTTCTTCTCTTGCTTCTTCTTCATCATCTTCTTCTTCTTCTTCATCTTCTTCTTCTCCATCTTCTGCTTCTACTTCTTCTTCTTCGTCATCTTGTTCTTCTTCTTGTGCATCTTCTTTTTCTTCTTCCTTTCCTCTTCTTCTTCATCTTCATCTTCTTCTTTCTCTTCTTCTTCTCCCTCTTCTTATTCTTCGTCCTATTCTACTTCCACTTCTTCTCCTTTTTCTTCTTTTGCTACTTCTTCTTCGTCTTCTTCTTCTTCTTATTCTTCTTCTTATTACAATTTTTATTATTATTATTATTCCTCTTCTCCTTTTCCTACATCTTCTTCTTCTTCTTCATCTTCTTCTTTTTCTTCTTCATCTTCTTCTTCTTCTTCTGCTTCTTCATCATCTTCTTCTTATTATTCTTCTCGTTCTTTTCCTTTTTCTTTTTCTTTTTCTTCTTCTTTTACTTTTTCTCCTTCTTCTCTGTTCTTCTTCTTCACCATCTCCTTTTCCTTCTTCTACTTCATTTTCTCTTTATTACTATTGTTATTATTTTTATTATTATAATTCTCCTTCTTTATCTTTTTCTTTTTCTTCTTCATCTTGATCGTCTTCCTCTTATTATTATTATTCCTCCACATCTTTTTTATTATTATTATTATTATTTTTATTCTTCTTCTCCTTCTTCCTCCTTGTCTACTTTTTGTTTTTCTTCTCCACCTTCTACTTCTTCTAAATCTTATTCTTCTTCGTCTTCTTCTTCTTCTTCACCTTCTTCTTCTTCATCTTCTTCTTCTTCATCTTCTTCATCATCTTCTTCTTCTTCTTCTTCTTCTTCTTCTTCTCCTTCTTCTTCTTCGTCTTCTTCTTTATATTCTCATTCTTACCCTTCTTCTTCTTCTTCCCAATCTTCTTCTTCATCTTCTTCTTCTTGGTCTTCTTCTTCGTTTCATCATCTCCATTTTCTTCATCTTCTCCTTCTTCTTCGTCTTCTTCTTCTTCTTGATCACCTTCTTCTTCTTCTACTTCTTCTTCTTCTTCTTCTTCTTCTTTTCTCCTATTTCTTCTTCTTCTTCTCCTTTCTCTTCTTCTTCTCCCTCTTCTTTTTCTTTGTCCTCTTCTACTTCCACTTGTCCATCACCTTTTTCTTCTTCTTCTTCTTATTATTACAATTATTATTATTATTATCATTTGTCCTCTTCTCCTTTTTCTCCATCTTCTTTTTCTTCTTCGTCTTCTTCTTCTTCTACTTCTTCTTATTCTTCTTCACCTTCTTCTTCTCCTTCTTCTTCTTCTTCTTCTTCTTCTTCGTCTCCTCTTTCTTCTTCATCTTCTTCTTCTTCATTTTCTTATTATTGCTATGGTTATTATTATTCTTGTTATTATTCTCCTTCTTCTTCTTTTTCTTCGTCTTCTTCTTCTTGATCATCTTCTTCTTATTCTTATTTTTTTTCTTTTTCTCCATCAGATTCCTTCGTATTTTCTTCTTCTTTTTCTTGGTATTCTTCTTCTTCACCTTCTTCCTCCTTGTCTTCTTTTTCTTCTTGTTCTCGATCTTTTGCTTCTTCTACTTCTTCTTCTTCTTCTTTCTCTTCTTGCTCTTCTTCTTCACCTTCTTCTTCTTCTACTTCTTCTTCTTCAACTTCTTCGTCATCTTCTTCTTCTTCATCTCTTATTTCTTCTACTTCTTCTTCCTCTTATTCTTCTCCATCATCTTCTTCTTGTTTGTCTTCTTCTTCTTCTCTATCATCTTCTTCTTCTTCTTCCGCTTCTTGTTTTTATTCTTGTTCTTCTCCTTCTTCTTCTTCTTCCTAATCTTGTTCTTCTTCTTCTTCTTCTTCTTCTTCCTCTTTCTCTTCTTCTTCATCCTTTTCTTCTTCTTCTCCTTCTTCTTTTTAATCTTCATCATCATCATCATCATCATTTTCTTCTTCTTCTTCTTCATCAACATCAACATCATCATCATCATCATCATGATCTTCCTCTTCTTGTTCTTCTTCTTCTTCTTCTTCTTCTCCTACTTGTTCATCTTCTCCTTTCTACTCTTCTTATTTTCTTCTTCTTCTTCTTCTCCTTCTTCCTCTTCTACTTTTAGTTCTTTTTATTCTTCTTCTTCTTTTTCATCATCATCATCATCTTCTTGTTATTCTTCTTCCTTTTATTCTTCTTATTATTATTATTGTTATTCTACTTCTACTTTTTCTACTTCCTCTTCTTCTTCATCTTGTACATCTTCTATTTCTTTGTCTTCATCATGTTCTTCTTCTTCTTCTTTTTCTTCTTTTGCTTCTTCTTTTTCTTCTTCTTATTTTTCTTCTTCTCCTTCTTCTTCTTCTTCTTCTTCTTCATCTACTTCTTCGTCTTCTCCTTTTTCTTCTTCTTTGGCTTCTTCTTCTTCTCTATCTTCTGCTTCTTCTTCTCCTTCTTCTTCTTCTTCTTCTTCTGCATCTTCATCAACATCTTCTTCTTCTTCTTCTTCTTCATCACAATCTTCTTCTTCTACCTCTTCTCCTTCTTGTTCTTCTTCTTCTACTTCTTCTTCTTTCTCTTCTTCTTCTCCCTCTTCTTCTTCGTTCTCCTCTTCTTCTTCGACTTCTTCTTTCTCTTCTTCTCCTTCTTCTTTTTCTTGTGCTTCTTCTTCTTCCTCATCTTCTTCTTCTTCTCGTTCTTCTAATTCTTCTCCTTCTTCTTCTTTCTTTTGTTATTATTATTACTATCATTATTATTATCCTTCTTCTTCTTCATAATCTTCTACTTCTTCTTCTTCTTCTTCTTCCTCTTCCTTTTCTTCTTTTTCTTCTTCCTCTTCTTCTTCTTCTTCTTCTTCTCTTTATTCTTCTTCTTTTTCCTCTTCTTATTATTATTCCTCTTCTTCTTCTTCTTCTTCATCATCATCTTCTTTTTCTTCTTCTTCATCTTCTTCTTCTTCTTCTTCTTCTACTACTAC
>JAIUJO010001768.1:120000-125000 GCA_023846275.1 Vanilla planifolia
CTTCTTAATCTTCTTCTTCTTCAACTTTTGCTCTTAATTCTCCTTTACCTTCTTCTTCTTCTACTTCTTCTTCTCCTCCTTCTTCTTCTTCTTCGTCATCTTCTTCTTTTTCTCCATCATCTTCTTCTTTTTCTTCTTCTTCTTATTATTTTTCTTGTTCTTCCTCTTCTTCTTCTTCTTCTTCTTTTTCGACTTCTTCTCATTCTTGTTATTGTTCTCCTTCTCCTTTTTCTTCTCTTCATTTTTCTTCTTCTTCTTCTTCTTCTCGTTTTTGTTCTTCTTCTTCTTCTTCTTCTTCTTCCTTCTCCTTTTTCTTCTCCTCATTTTTCTTCTTCTTCTTCTTGTTCTTCTTCTTCTTCTTCGCCTTCTCCTTCTTGTTCTTCTTCTTCTTCTTCTTCTACTTCTTTTTCATTTTCCTCTCTTTCCACATCTCCTCCTTCTTCTTCTTCTTTTTCTTCTTCTTCTTCTTCTTCTCCTTCTTGTTCTTCTTCTTCTTCTTCTTCTTCTCCTTCTTCTTCTCCTTCTTCATCTTCTTCTTCCACTTCTTTTTGTTCTCCTTCACCTTCTTTTTCTTCTTATTATTGGTATTATGATTATTATTATTTCTTTTATCATTCTTTTTTTTCTTCTTCTTCTTCTACTTTTTATTATTATTATTATTATTATTTATTATAGTTGTTATTATTATTATTATTATTATTGTTGTTTTTATTATTGTTATTGTTATTATTATTCTTCTCCTTTTTCTTCTTCTTTTCTCCTTCTTCTCCTTCTTCTCCTCCTTCAGCTTCTTCATCATCTTCCACTCCTTCTTCTCCTCCCACTTCTTCTACTACGACTTGTTCTTCTTCCTCTTCTTTTTCTTCTTCTTCTTCTTCTTCTTCTTCTTCTTCCACATCTTCATCTTTTACTTATTTTCTTCATCGTCATCATCATCTTCTTCTTCTTTTACCACTCCTCCTCCATGTTGTACTTCTTCTTTTTCTTGTCCTTCTCCTTCTTCTTTATCTCCTTCTTCTTCTACTACTTCTTTTTTCTCTTCTTTGCCTTTTCTTCTCTTCTTCTTCTAAATCTTATACTTCTTCTTCTTCTTCTTCTTCTTCTTCTTTTTCTTCTAAATTTTCTTCTACTTATTATTATTATTTTTAATCATTTTCTTGTTCTCCTTCTCCTACTCCGTCTTTCTAACCTTCTACTTCTTCACCTACTTTATCTTCTTATTATTTTTATTCTTCTTCTTCTTCTTCTTCTTCATTTACTTCTATTACTTCTTCTCTATCTTCTTTTTCTTTTTCTTCTTCTTCTTCTTCTTCTTCTTTTCCTTCCTCTTCATCTTTTACTTCTTCTTCTCCTCCTCCCCTGCTTTCTTATTCTTCTACTTCTTCTTTTCCTTCCTCTTCATCTTTTCCTTTTGTTCTTCTTCTGCTTCTTCTTCCCTTTTTTCCAATTCCTCCTCCTCCTCTTCTTCTTCTTCTTTTTCATCCTCTTCTCCTTCTTGTAGTTCTCCTATTTCTTCTTCATCTTTTACTTCTTTTTCTTCTTCTTATTCTTCTCCTTTTACTTCTTCTTCTTTTTATTCTTGTTGTTTTTCTTTTTCTACTTCTCCTTCTCATTCTTCTACTTCTACTTCTTCTTCTTGAAATTCTACTTCTTCTTCTTTTTCTTCTTCTTCTTCTTCGTCATCATCTTCTTCTTCTTCTTCCTCTTCTTCTTCTTCCACTTCTTTTTCTTCTTCTTCTTATTCTTCTTATCTATCTTCTTCTTCTTCCTCTTTTTCTTCTTCTTCTTCTTCTTCTTCTTCTTCTTCTTCTTCTTCTTCTCCTTCTCCTGCTTCTTCACCTTCTTCTTCTACTTCTTCTTCTTGTTCTTCTTCTTCTTCTTCTTCCTCTCCTTCTAATTCATCTTCTTCAACATCTTCTCCTTCTCCTTCTTCTTCTCCTTATTCTTCTTCTTCTAGTTCTCCTTCTTGTTCTCTTTCTTCTACTTTTCTTCTTCTTCTTCATCTTTATCCCCTTCTTCTTATTCTACTTCTTTTGATTTTTCTTCTTCCTTGCTTCTTCTTATTCTTCTTCTCCTTCTCCTTCTCCTTCTTCTCCTTCTACTTCTTCTTCCTCCCCATCTTCTTCAAATTCTACTTCTTTTTTTTTGTTCTTCTTCTTCTTCTTCTTCTTTTTCATTATCTTTTTCTTCTTCTTCTTCTTCTTTTTTATCTTCCTTTTCATTCCCCTTTTCTTCTACTAGTTCTTCTTCTTCTACTACTACTACTTCTTCTTGATCTTGTTCTTCTTCTTCTTCTTCTTCTTCCTTTTCTTCTTCTTGTTCTCCTTCTCCTTCTTCTTCTTCTCTTTCTTCTTCTTCTTTCTCTTCTACTTTATCTTCTTCTTCTAGTTCTCCTTTTCTTTCTTCTTCTTCTTGTACTTCTTCTTCTTCTTTTTCCTCCACTTCTTCTTCTTCTTCTTCATCATCATCATCATCATCATCTTCTTCTTCTTCAACTACTACTACTTCTTTTTCTCCTTCTTCTACTTCTTGTTTGCCTTCTTGTTCTTCTTCTTTTTGTTCTTCTTCTTCTTCTTCTTTTCTCCTTCTTCTACTTCTACTTATTCGTAGTCTTTTCCTCCTTCTTGTTCTTCTTCTTCTACTACTTATTCTGCTTCTTTTTCTTCTTCTTCTTCTTCTTCTACTTCCTCCTCTTTTTGTTATTCAACTTCTTCTTCTTCATCTTCTTTTCCTTCTTCTTCATCTTCTTCTTTTTCCTCTCCTCCTCCTACTTCTTCTTCTTCTTCTTCTTCATCTTCATCTCCTTCCTCTTGTTCTTCTTGTTCTTCTTCCTTTTCTTCTCCTTCTTCTTCTTCTCGTCCTCCTTCTGCTACGACTTCTTCTTCTTCTTCTTTTTCTTCCTCTTCTTCTTTTTCTACTTCTTCTTCTTCTTCTTCTTCTTCTTCTTCTCCGTCTTGTTTTTCTTCTTCTTCTTCTCCACCTGGTTCTCCTTCTTCTTCTTCTTCTTCCTCTTCCTCTTCTTATTCTTCTTCTACTTTTTCTTCTACCCTCTTCTACTTCTTCTTCCACTTGTTCTGCTAAATTTTCTTCTTCTTCTTCTTCTAATTCTTATTTTTTCTTTATCTTCATTGTCTTCTTCTTCTTCTTCTTCTATTACTTTTTCTTCTTCTTTTCTTATTCTTCTCCTTCTTTTTCTACTTCTGATTCTTCCTCTACTTCTTTTTGCTATTATTATTTTTATTACTATTATTATTATTATTGTTGTTGTTATTCTTCTTCTTCTTCTTCTTTTTCTTCCTCTTCTTCTACTACTACTACTTGTTCTTCTTCTTCTTCAACTTGTTCTTTTTCTTGTTCTTCTTCTTCTTCTTCCTCTTTCACTTCTTCTTCTTCTTCTTCTTGAACTTCTTCTTCTTCTTGTTCTTCTTTTTCTTCTTCCTTTTCATCAACATCAAGACCTTCTTCTTCTACTCCTTCCCCTTCTTCTTCTTCTTCTTCTTCCTCTTCCTCATCTTCTTCATCTTCTTCTTCTACTTCTTCTTCTTCTTCTTCTTCTTCTTCATCATCTTCTCTTTCGACTTCTTCTTCCTCTTCTTTTCCTTCTTCTTCTTCTTCTTCTACTTCTTCTACTTCTTTTTCTTTTTCTTGTTGTTGTTGTTCTTCTTCTTCCACATTGTAATCTTCTTTTTATTCTTGTTCTTCTTCTTCTTCCCCTTCTTTTCTTCTTCGTATTCTTCTTTTTCCACTTTTTCTTCAGCGTTTTCTTCTTCTTTTTCTTCATTTTTTTTCTCCTGATCCTACTCCTTGTTCATCTTCTTCTTCTCTTTATTATCCTTTTTCTTCTCCTTTTTCCTCTTCTTCTTCTTCTTTTTCAGCTTCCTCTCTTTCCTAATCTTCTCCTTCTTATTCTTCTTCTGCTCCTTCTTCTTCTTCTTCTTCTTCCTCTTCTACTTATTATAATTATTATTATTGTTATTATTATTATTATTATTCATATTCTTATTCTTCTTATTCTTCTTCTTCTTCTTCTTCTTCTTTGTCCTCTTCTTTTTCTTGTTCGTCTTCTTCTTCTTCTTCTCCTTCTTCTTTTCCTTCTTCTTTTTCTTCTTCGACTTCTTCTTCTTTTTCTCAATCATCTTCTTCTTTTTCTTCTCCTTCTTCTTCTCTTTCTTCTTCCTCTTCCTCATCTTCTTCTTCGACTTCTACTCATTCTTTTTCTTGTTATCCTTCTTCCTCTTCTTATCATTCTTCTTCTTCTTCTTCTTCTACTTCTTTTGTTCTTCTTCTTCTCCTCCTCCTTCTTCTAGTTGTTATTCTTCTTCTTCTTTTTCTTCTTCTTCACTTCTTCTTCTTCTACTTCTTTTTCGTTTTCCTGTCTTTCCACTTCTTCTCCTACTTTTTCTTCTTCTTCTTCTTCTTCGTCTTCTTCTCCTTCTTGTTCTACTTCTTCTCCTCCTTCTTCTTCTTCTTCTCCTTCTTCTTCTTCTTCTTCTACTTCTTTTTGTTCTTATTCATCTTCTTTTTCTTCTTATTATTACTATTATGACTATTATTATTATTATTTTTATCATTCTTCTATTTCTTCTTCTTCTACTACTTATTATTTGTTATAGTTATTATTATAATTATAATTATTATTGTTATTATTGTTGTTATTATTATTATTATTCTTCTTTTTTTTCTTTTTCTTCTTCTTCTTCTTTTCCTTTTTCTCCTACTACTACTCCTTCCTCTTCTTCTTCTTCTTCTTCTTCTTCTTCTTCTTCTTCCTCCTCCATCTTCTTCTTCTTCTTATTCTACTTCTTCTTCTTCTTTTTTTTCTTCTTTGTCGTCTTCCTCTTCTTCTTTTTCTTCTTTATCTACTTCGTCTACTTCTTCTTCCACTTCTTCTTCTTATTCTTCTACTTCTCCTTCTCCTCCTTCTACTTCTTCTTCTACTTTCTCTTCTTCATCCTCTTCTCCTTCTTCTCCTTCTTCTTCTACTACTACTTGTTGTTCGT
>JAIUJO010001768.1:132500-135000 GCA_023846275.1 Vanilla planifolia
CTTCTTCTTCTGCTTATTCTTTTTCTTTAACTTCTTCTTCTACTTATTCTTATACTTCTTCTTCTTCTTCTTCTTCTTCTTCTTCTCCTTCTTGTTCTTCTTCTTCAATTACTACTTCTTCTTCTTCTTCTTCTTCATCTTCCTTTCCATCTTCTTCTCCTTCTCCTTCTTCTCCTTCTTCTTCTCCTTCTTCTTCTTTTCTTTTTCCATCTTCTTCTTCATAATATTTTTATTATTATTCTACTGCTTCTTCTTCTTCTTTTTCTCATTATTATATTTTATTATTTTTCTTCTTATTCTTCTTCTTCTTCTACTACTTCCTCCTCCTCTGTTTGTTATTCAACTTCATCTTCATCTTCGTCTTCATCTTCTCCTTCTTCTCCTTCTTCTTCTTCTTCTTCTTTTTCCTCTCCTTTTTCTTTTTCTTCCTCTTCTTCTACATCTTCTTCTTCTTCTTCTTCATCTTCCTCTCCTTCTCCTTCTTCTTCTTCTTCTTCTTCTTCTTCTTCTTCTTCTTCTGCTTCTTCTTCTTCTTCTTCTTCTTCTCCTCCTCCTTCTTTTACTATGGCTTCCTCTTCTTCTTCTCTTTCTTCTTCTACTTCAATTTCATCATCTGCTTCTTCTTCTTCTTCTTTCACTTCTCCTCCACATTCTCATACTTATTCCTCTTCTTCTCCTCCTTCATGTTTTTCTTCTTCTTCTTTTCCACCTCCTTGTTCTTGTTCTTCTTCTTCTTCTTCCTTTTTCCTCTTCTTGTACTTCTTCTACTTTTTCTTCTACTTCTTGTACTTTTTCTTCCACTTGTTCTTCTAAATTTTATTCTTCTTCTTCTTCTTCTTTTTCTTATTCTTAATATTTTTCATCCTCTTCTTCTGCCTCTTCTTCTACTACTACTTTTTCTTCTTCTTTTTTTATTCTTCTTCTTCTTTTTTTATTCTTCTTCTTCTACTCCTAGTCCTCCTTCTTTTCATCTTCTTCTTCTTCTTCTGCTTCTCCTTCTCCTTCTACTTCTTCTCCTTCTCCTCCTTCTTCTTCTTCTATTCTTCTGCTCCACTTCTTCTTCTTATTCTTCTTCCTCTTCTTCTTCTTCATCTTCTTCTTCTTCTTCGTCTTCCTCTTCTTCTTCTTCTTCATCATCAACTTCTACTTCTTTTAGTTCTTCTCCTTCTTCTTCTTCTTCTTCTTCTTCTTCTTGATTTCCTTACTCTTTTTTTCTTCTTTGGCTTCTTCTTCTTCTCCTTTGCCTTCTTGTTCTTCTTCTTCTTCTTCCCGTTCTTCTTCTTCTTCTTCTTCACCTTCTTCTAATCGTTCTTCTTCTTCTTCTTCTTTTACTTCTTCTTCCTCTCCTTTTTCTAGTTCTTCTCTTTCTTCTTCTTGTACTACTACTTTTCTTTCTTCTTGTTCTTCTCCTTTTCTTCTTCTTCTTCATATTCTTATTACTATTCTTTTTCTTTTTCTCCTTCTCCTCCTTCTTCTTGTACTTCTTCGTAAAATTCTACTTCTTCATTTTCTTTTTCTTCTTCTTCTTCTTCTTTTTCTTCTTCTTATTCTTCTCCTTCTCCCTCTCCATCTTCTTTTTCTCCTACTTCTTTTTCTTCTTCATCTTCCTCTCCTTCTTCTTTTTGTTCTGCTTCTTCTTCTTCTCATTCTTCTTCTTCTTCTTCTTCACATCATCTTCTTTTTCTACTTGTACTTCTTCTTTTTGGTCTACTAAATTTTCTTATTATTATTATTATTATTATTCACAATCGTTTTCTTCTTCTCCTTCTCCTTCTTCTTCTTTTCCATCCTCTCTTCTTCTTCTACTTCTTCTTCTTCTTCACCTCCTCTACCTTTTTGTTCTTCTTCTTCTTCTCCATCCCTTTCTTCTACTTCTTCTTCTTGTTCTTCCCCTTCTTCTGATTCTTTTTCTTCTTTTGTTTTCTTCTTCTTCATCTTCATCTCCTTTTTGTTCTCCTCCTTCATCTTGTTCTTCTACTACATTTTCTTCTTCTTGTTCTTCTCTTTTTCTTCTTCTTATTCTTATTCTTATTCTTATTCTTTTTCCCCTTCTCCTACTTCTTCTACTTCTTCTTCTTCAAATTGTTCTTCTCCTCCTTCTACTTCTTCTTCTGGCTCTTCTTCTTCTTCTTCTTCATCATCATCTTCTTCTTCTTCTTCCTCCTCTTCTTCTTCTTCCCCTTCTTCTTCTTCTTCTTCTTCCTCTTCTTATCCTTCTTCTTCTTCTTCTTCTTCTTCTTCTTTATCTTCTTCTTCTTATTCTTCTTCTTTATCTTCTTCTTCTAATTCTTCTTCTTTATCTTCTTCTTCTTCCTCTTTTTCTTCTTCTTCTTCTTCTTCTCCATCTCCTTCTCTTGTCCTTCTTCTTCTTCTTCTTCTTCTCCTTCTTCTCCTTCTTCTTCTTCTTCTTCATTTTCGTCTCCTTCTTCTTCTTCTTCTTCTTCTTCTTCTCCTTCTCCTTCTTTTTCTTCTACTTACTCTTCTTCTTCTTGTTTCCTAT
>JAIUJO010001768.1:152500-157500 GCA_023846275.1 Vanilla planifolia
TCTTCTTCTTCTTCTTCTACTTCATCTTATTCCTCTTCTTCTTCTTATTCTTCATCGTCTTCTTCTTCTTCAACTTCTTCCTCCTCTTCTTCTTCTTCTCCTTCCTCTTCTTTTCCTTCTCCTTCTTCTTCTTCTTCAATTTGTTTTTCCACATCTTCTTCTTCTTCTTTTTCTTATGCTCCTTCTACCCCTTCTTCTTATTCCTTTTCTTCTGATTCTTCTTCTTAGTCTTCCTCTTCATCATCATTAGCTTCTTCTTCTTTTTCTTCTACTTCTTCTTCTTTTTCTTCTTCTTCTTCTTCTTCTTCTTCTACTTCATCTTATTCCTCTTCTTCTTCTTATTCTTCATCGTCTTCTTCTTCTTCCTCTTCTTCTTCTTCTTCTTCCTCTTCTTCTTCTTCTTCCTTTTCTTCTTCTTCTACTTCTTCTCATCCTCCTCCACCTCCTTCTCCTTCTTGTTCTTGTTCTTCTTCTTCTTCTTTGTCTTCTTCTTCTTATTCTTCATCCTCTTCTTCTTCTTCTTCCACTTTTTCTTTTTCTTCTTCTTCTTCTTCTTCCTATTCTTCTTTGTCTTTTTCTTCTTCTTCCTCTTCCACTTCTACTTCAAGTTCTCTTTCTTCTTCTTCTTCTTCTTCTTCTTCCTCATGTACTGCTACTTCTTTTTCATCTTCTTCTTCTTCTTTGTCTTTTTCATTTTCTTCTTATTATTATTATTGTTATTATTTTTATTATTATTATTCTACTATTTTTTTTTGGTTTTTGCTTCTTTTTCTTCTTCTTCTTCTTCCTCTTCTTCTTCTTCCTATTCTTCTTCTTCTTTTTCTTCTTCTTCTCCTTCTTCTTTTTATTATTTTTTTGCTTCTTGTTCTCTTACAACTACTTCAATTTCTTCTTCTTTTTCTTCAAACTCTTATTCTTCTTCTTCTTTTTCATCTTCTTCTTCTTCTTTGCCTTTTCCTTTTTCTTCTTCTACTTCTTCTTCTTCTTCTTCTTCTTCTTCTTCCTCTTCTACTTCTTCTTCTTTTTCTTAATCCTCTTCATCCTCTTCTTCTTTTTATACTTATTCTTATTCTTCTTCTTCATCTTGTTCGTCGTCCTCTTCTTCTTCTTCTACTATAACTACTTCTTCCTCTTCTTCTTCTTCTTCATCAACTTCTTCTTCTTCTACTTTTTCTTCCTCCTCCTCCTCTTCTTCTTCGAATTCTTCTTCTTCCTCTTATGCTTCTTTTTCTTCATCTTCTTCTTCTTCTTCTTCCTTTTCGTTTTCTTCTTCTTCTTCTTCTTCATCTTCTACTTCTTGTTGATCTTCTTCTTCTTCTTCCTCCTCTTATTGTTCTTCTTCTTCTAGTTCTTCTTCTTCTTCTTCTTCTTCTTCTTCTACTTTTTCTTCTCCTTCTCCTTCTTTTCCTCCTACTCCTTCTGCTTTTTCCTCTTCTTTTTTTACTTCTCCTTCTTTAGGTTCTACTACTACTACTAGTTCTACTCCTTCTACTTCTTCTTCTTCTTTTTCTTCTTCTTCTTATTCTTCTTCAAATTTTTCCCCTTCTTCTTCTTCTTCTACTTCTTCTTCATCATCATCTTCTTCTTCTTCTTCCTCCTTTTCTTCTTCCTCTTCTTCTAATTCTACTTCTTCTTCTTCTTCTTCAACCTCTTCTTCTTCTTCTTCTTCTCCACCTGCTTCTTATTTTTCTCCTTCTTCTTCTTCTTCTTCTTTGCCTTTTTCCTTTTCTTCTTCTACTTCTACTTCTTCTTCTTCTTCTTCTTCTTCTTCTTCCTCCTCTTTTTCTTCTTCTTCTTTTTCTTCTTAATCTTCTTCTTCTTGTTATTGTTATTCTGTTTCTTTTTCTTCTTGTTTTTCTTCGTCATCGTCTTCTTCTTCTACTACTACTACTTCTTCCTCTTCTTCTTTTTCTCCAACTTCTTCTTCTTCCTCCTCCTCTTCTCCTTTTAATTCTTCTTCTTCCCCTTATTCTTCTCTTTCATCTTCTTCTTCATCATCATCATCATCATCTTCTTCTTCTTCTTCTTCCTCATCTTGTACTTCTTGTTCTTCTTGTTGTTCTTCTTCTTCCTCCTCCTCTTGTTTTTCTTCTTTTTCTAGTACTTCTACTTCTTCTTCTTCTTCTTTTTCTTATTCTTCTCCTTCTTTTCCTCCTCCTACACCTCCTACTTCTTCTTCTTCATCTTTTTCTACTTCCTCTTCTAATGCTCCTTCTCTTCTACTTCTTTTCCTTATCTTCTTCTTTTTCTTCTTCTTTATATTTTCTTCTTCTTCTTCTTATTCTTCTTCTTCTTCTTTTTCATCTCCTATTACTAATACTGCTACTTCTTCTTTTACTTCTTCTTCTTCTTCTTCTTCTTCTTTATCTTCTTCTTCTTCTTCTTCTTCCTATTCTTCTTCTTCTTTTTCTTCATCTTCTTCTCCTTCTTCTTCGTCTTCTATTACATCTTGTTCAACTTCTTTTCCTTCTTCCCCTTCTTCATCATCTTCTTCTTCTTCTTCATAATCATCTTCTTCTTCTACTCCTCCTCCTTGTTCTGCTTCTTCTTTGTCTACTTCAAATTCTTCTTCTTCTTCATCATCGTCATCATCTTCTTTTTCTTCTTCTTCTTCTACCGCTTCTTCTTTCTTCTTCTTCTTCTTCTTCTTCTTCTCCTTCTTCTTCTCCTACTTCTTCTTCTTCTTCTTCTTCTTATACTTCTTTTTCTTCTTCT
Source organism: Vanilla planifolia (assembly GCA_023846275.1). Taxonomy (NCBI): domain Eukaryota; kingdom Viridiplantae; phylum Streptophyta; class Magnoliopsida; order Asparagales; family Orchidaceae; genus Vanilla; species Vanilla planifolia. The sequence continues at coordinate 155,216 of JAIUJO010001768.1, forward strand.
TTGCCTTTTTCTTCTTCTTCTTCTTCTTCTTCTTCTTCTAATTCCCCTTCTTCTACTTCCACTTCTTCTTCTTCTTCTTCTTCTTCTTCTTGTTTTTCTTCCCCTTGTTCTACTTCTTCTTGTTCTTCTTCTTCTTCTTCAAAGTCTTCTTCTTCTACTTCTTCTTCAGCATAAAACATCGTCATCAACTTCTTTTTCTTCTTCTCCTTCTTCTTCTTCCTCTTGTTTTCTTCTTCTTCTTCTCCTTCTCCTTCTTCTCCTCCATCTTCTCCTGATTCTTCTTCTTCTTCTTCAACTTCTTCTTTTTTAACATCATCATCATCATCATCATCATCACCATCTTCTTCCTCTTCTTCTCCTCCTCCTTTTCCTTCTTCTCCTCCTCCTTTTCCTTCTTCTCCTTCTTCTCCGGCTCCATTTTCATCTTCTTTTTCTTCCTCTTCTTTCTCGTCTTCTTCTTCTTCTTCTTGTTCTTCTTCCTCTTCTTCTTCTTCTTTTTCTTCTTCTACTTCTTCTTCTTCATGTTCTTCTTCTTCTTCTTCCACTTCTTCTTCTTCTTCTTCCACTTCTTTTTTTTTTCTTCTTCTTCTTTTCTTCTCCTTCTACTTGTTCTTCTTCTTCTTCATCTTCTACGTCTTCTTCTTTTTCTTCTATATCTTCATCTGCATTTATTCTTCTTCTTCATCATCAACATCCTCATCTTCTTCTTATTATTATTCTTCTTCTTCTCTTTGTCTACTTCATCATCATCATCTTCTTCTTCTACTACTATTACAACTACTACAACATTTTCTCCTTCTTCTTCTTCTTCTTCCTTTTCTTCTTCTTCTTCTACTTCTCCTCCTCCTCTTTCTTGTTCTTCTCCTCCTTTTTATTTAACTTCTTCTTCTTCTTCTTCGTCGTCTTCTTCTTCCTCTTCTTCTTCTTCTTCTCCTTCACCTTGTTCATCTTCTTCTTCTTCTTCAACATCTTCTTCTTCTTCTTCTTCTTTCTCTTCATATTCTTCTTCATCATCTTCTTCTTCTTCGTCTTCTTCTTCTACTACTCATTCTTCTAATTCTTCAACTTCTTCTAATTCTTTTCCTACTTCTTCTTCAACTACTTCTTTTTCTTCTTCTTCTTCTTCTCTCTTCTTCTTCTTCTTCTATATCTTCTTCTTCTTCTTCTTCTTCTTCTTCGTGTTCTTATTCTTCTTTTCCTTTTTCCTCTTTCTCCATCTCTTTTGCCTCATCTTCTTCTTCTTCTCCTACTTTTTTTGCTTCTTGTTCTATTTCTTGTACATGTTCATCTACTTCTTCTTCTTCTTCTTTTTTTTCTTTTTCGTCTATTTCTTCTTCTTCTTCTTCTTCTTCTTCTATTTCTTATTCTTCTTCTTCTTCTCCCTCCTCCTCCTCCTCTTCTTCTTCCTCATCTACTACTTCTTCTTCTTCATCTTCTACTTCTTCATCTTCTTCTTCTTCTTCTTCTTCTTCCTTCTCTTCTTCTTCTCCTTCCTCCTCACCTGCTTCTACTTCTTGTTCTTCTTTCTTCTTCTTTGTTCTTCTCCTGCTCCTCCGCCTTCTTCTCCTCCTCATCCTTCTTCTTCATCTTGTTCTTATTATTCTTCTTCTTCATTATCATCATCATTTCGTTCTTCTTCTTCTTTATCTTATTCTTCTTCTTCTTCTTCTTCATCAACTTCTTCTTCCTCACCTTCTTCTTCTGCTACTTTTACCTTTTTCATCTACTTCTTTTCCTTCTTCCTCTTCTTCTTTTTCTTCTTCTTCCTGTTCTACTTTTTCTTCTTCTTCATCTTCTTCTTCTTCTTCTTCTATTTTCTATTCTTTTTCTAATCCTTCTTCTTCTTCTTCTCGTTCTTCTTCTTCTCTTTCTTCTTCTTCTACTTCTTTTTCTTCTTCTTCTTCTTCTTCTTCCTATATTCTTCTTCCCCCTCCTCGTCTTCTTCTTCTTCTTCTTCTTCTTCTTCTTCTTGTTTTTCTCCCCCTTTTTCTTTTTCATATTCTTCTTCTTCTTCGAATTCTTCTTCTTCTGCTTCATCATCATCATCATAACAATCATCAACAACATCTTTTTCTTCTTCTTCTCCTTTTTCTCCTCCTACTCCTTTTGATTCTTCTTCTTCTTATTATTATTATTATTCTTCTTCTTAAACTTCTTCAAATTCTTCTTCTGTTCTTCTTATTTTTCCTCATCATCACTATCAACGTCATCATCATCATCACCATCTTCTTCTTCTTCTTCTTCCCTTTTCCCTTCTTCTCCTTCTTCTACTTTTTCTTCTTCGT